>KK118118.1:378070-435408 GCA_000611955.2 Stegodyphus mimosarum | reverse complement strand
GTAACAGTATATTCAGATCACGCGGCAGTTACCAGATTATTTTCAGGAAAGAATCTTTCGCCACGCTTAATTCGGTGGACTCTAAACTTGCAAAAATTTAATCTCATTATCAAACACACACCGGGAAAAGACAATGTAGTGGCAGACGCATTATCCAGAATAAAATTAGACGAGAACGGCGAGAAAATAAAAATTGCGATGCTTCAGGCAAAGGTCATTGACTCTCGAGAGACTGTAATAGAAGAAATTGCTAGGGATCCCGAATTCGGAAATATTTATAATTATTTAAAAGACCCAGATAACTTCCAGCATATAGACATTAATGCAATACGAAGCAGAGCACAGAACTATGAAATCATTGATGGTCTCTTATTTTATACTAAAGTTACGAATCAAAATAGTGAATACAGACCAGTCATCCCGGCCAAATTAATTTTAAGTATCTTGCAAGAGCTCCACGATTCACCTGTCTCGGGCCATTTTGGTATAAGGAAAACGACACAACGCGTACGCAAGGCGGTATATTTTCCGCAATTACAAAAGATAGTTAAAAATTACTGCCAGACTTGTCACAAGTGTCAGATAAATAATGACGTAAATTTCCGCCCGGCCGGGTTATTAACTAGTATTAAGTCTATGTTCCTCAATGAAATAACTGGTATTGACCTCTTAGGTCCCTACCCAAGGAGTCATATAAATAAGGCACGATTTTTATTAGTCATTGTGGATCATTTCAGTAAATGGGTTGAGTTGATACCACTTAAGCGGGCTTCAGCAAAAGTCGTTGCAGATTCGTTTTTGAACAAATATATTTTAAGATATGGATGTCCAGCGAGGGTGATTAGCGATAATGGTCCCCAGTTTGTAAGCAGTACATTTAAAATGATGTGTGACAAGTTGGGCATTAAGCATATGAAAATGGTACCCTACCGCCAACAATCAAATATAGCGGAACGGGTAAATAAAAATATTGTAAAATTGATTCGAAATTATGTGCAAAAGCACCACTCTAACTGGGATGACTGCGTTGAAGAATTTGCATTCGCCCTCAGAACGGCTAAGCACAAGACAACGAAGAAATCCCCCGCCGAATTGTTTTTGGGCAGGAAGATAATAACCCCCTTAGACAAATTATTTTATGTGAAAGATAGAGCGCCGGAATTTCAAATTGGTGAAATAGAAAAAATGTTAAAAGAAGCAGAAAAGTGCTCCCGGGAAGCGCAAAAGAAACAGAAGCAATATTGTAATTCAAAAAGAGGAACCGTAGAATATAAAGTGGGGGAGGAGGTGTTGAAACAGGCGCATGCACCTTCATGCGCAGCAAAAGATTCGGTCGCAGAATTTTGCCCAAGATGGCATGATCCTTATTTAATAACGAGGATGATTGAATGCCGTGCATACTTAAAGAATGAGAAGGGCGAAGAGACTGTGGCAAATTTCGACCAAATAAAACATTATTATCGAAGAGCTAATAATAATATCTTAAAAGACTTTTTACAGGGTCCAGCCTCACAGAATGTTTCTAAGATTCAAGAGCCCCAACCAGGTCCCTCAACAACAAAAGAACCCAGTTTGAAAAGGTGGTTACCAGAAGAGAGGAAGCCGCAGTCGAAGAAAAGACCACCCCAGAAGGAAAAAGGGAAAAACGCTAAGCAACAGTCTCAGCGACCAAAGCGTTTGAGGAAGAAACCTCTAAATGAAAATACTACGAAAGCTTCACCACTACGGAGGGAACCGAACATCAAGAAGCGAGCCGCCGAAGGTGCCAATCCACAACGAAGGAGCCTACGAGTGCAGGAGCAGGAACGAGCCAGTCTGGAGAGGGAGCGGGGACTTCAGCAGAAACGGAAAGCGCCACCCACCATTTGTCCCAACAAGGTATTTCTGGAGGAAAGGAGATCGACCAAACGAAAGGCGGGCCCAGTGTTTCAATCTAGGAGTACCAGACAAAGAATTGCCTAAGCTACAGTATATCCAACCTTTCAGGAATGGACAAAAAAATGCCTAACAGACTGGCAGTAAGATAAGTAGATTCTTTATTTTCTTTTTAAATTCACACAGTTATGTTTCTGATTTAAGTGCAAGTTGCAGATTTAAAAGGGAAGTTACCAGAGTCAAAGGCCGGTTATCGGGTTGCCGAAAGCGTAAAGGACACGCTTGAAGGAACAAGTTAAACATGCAGCGGAAGAAATTCGAGTTTTCAGTTGAGAAACTGTGAGACTATTTGTGAAATGTTCTTTGTAATCCAGAACATGTGATTCATCGATTTTAGTCAAAAGACTCTCTGTAAATAGGAAATTGAATTGTGTTAATTAAAAGCAACTAGTACGTAAGTTGTATAGCAAAACTGTTGTATTGTATTTCTATGTATAAATAATGAATGTATTTAATGTAAAACTGTTTTCTATGTAATGCATGATTTTATGTAAGCCTTAAGCACTGGTTTTGTGAATATCGAATATTTTGGAAAAGCGTAAAGGATACGCAAGTTAAAATTAAAATGTAATGTAAAAGCGTAAAGCGCGCTAAATTAGAAAGTGAATATATAAGTGTTATTTAACGCAATGAGCATTTAAAGAAAATTTGAATTGAAGATTGAAAGAATGAATTATATGTATGAAATGCAATTGAAATGTTTGAATGTTGTACGTAGTGTTCTCTGGTTTCACACAAAAGTTTAAAGTTCATTTTATGTTAGAACCTCAGGGCATTTCAGATTTGTTTTAGGGGAGGTCCGAGGTCTTGAAAGTCGAAGAATTAACCCCAATAGAATTGAAGTCAGGTGGTAGTTGTGAACAGTTGACAAAGTAAAACGGCGTGTTTTTTACAAACACCACCATTTGGCCAGAGAAGAAGGGGGAAGTTTTTAAAATGAATGTGTGTAAAATGAATGCTTTTGGCGAAAAGCGCTAATAGAAATTAAAAAAACGCGAATACCTAAAGCGCGAATAAAAGTCGTTACGGAAAGCATCAGAGGAAGGGAATGTTGTACTTTTCAGGTGAAATGTACTTATAATATGAAATTAAGATTTATTTCCTTCCAGATTAGAAGAAACCAGAATAATGTCAGTCAAGCCAAATTCCTGATGGATCTTTTTGATGTGAAGAAGATAAAGGATATTCTATGTTAAAATATCTAAGACACAAACAGAGATTTAAACTAAATTTAAAACTTTCAATTGTAAAGGACGGTGAATAGGAAGGAAAATTTAGATTTAGAATTTAGCATCTTCACTAAAAGCCGATTTTAGGCTAGTTAGTTTCAGACTACTAAATTCTGGGAGCAACTATGTAGCATTCATTATTTTAATTAACCAAATTATTTTTAGTTTGAACTTTCCTATCGATATCTCAAAGTTTCAGTTGCTGCCCGAATTTAGCGCGAGCGAGATATTTACGCAAATCGCATATATCTGATAGCAGTTTAAAAGGCAGGAGTTAACGAGGGAAAAAAGAGTCTTGGATTTATCGCCGTAAGGCTGTGCGCGCAAAGATTTCCTCTGTCTACTGAAAGTTCGCCTGCATAGGCAATTGCAATTACTAGTGCTTGCTAGTGAAATTCGCATTTATTGCATTTCACGAAGAGTTAGGCTTCCCTCGCCGTCCTACTTAAAGTTAAGTTAGGTATTTGAATTGTTAACACACTTTATTTCATATTATTTTAGTTCAGCCCAAGTAGTGGCTAACTCTCCAAGATGGAGAGTTGTAATTATTTGAATTAAAGGGTCACTTTAAACCCTCCTTCTGACTTTGTAGTTCTTCAACACTAAAGGACATAGCCTAGATTTGCTCACTGTCCTCCACATAGGGTTTCACAGCTTATGCTCACGAAGAAAGTTAAGAGATTGAAGGAGAAACCTTATAGGGTCTCTTGGGTATCTTGGGATTTGCCTATATATTACACAACAGGACTCAGTATTCGATTTCCTTTACTGATTATGAAGGCTTACTAAGGAAGGATAACCTGTTGATATCGTGTAAACTCGTTTCGGTCCATGAACCTCCAAACAAGAAATGGACTAAGATCTTTGCACAAAATTTCTCCAGCCTAGAAATAATGAACTCTTTGTTTCCTTTAACTCGTTCGTACATACCATTTCTTTCATAGTCTAAAAGTGCCCGAACATTTTCGGTTTTCGGTTAAATTTATCATTACGACTGCTACTTCTAAACTCATTAGTGGTAATTCTCTGCAGCAACTCTGGTTTGGAAAGGTGTTTTGTATTAATATTGAAACGTTTTCCTTTTACCAGAATTTATATTAAAAGAAAACTTTGAAAAGCAAAGAATTAAATGGCTTTTGGAATAAATATGGTAGCATATGGATCTTAATGACAGGCCTTAAGACATGTTAAATAACACCATCGTTATAGGATACTGATTTTTTTTCCTAAAGGATGGCACGGTGAATCGGCGTCTAGCATCATCGCATAGCATAGTTTCTAAAGGATGGCATGGTGAATCGGCATCAGAACGATTTTCGTGGTAAGGACTGCAAGATTGCGCCTGACGTTGGCAACAGCTAGTTGAGCATCGTACAGGTGACAGACACTATACATTTACAAACGTCCATACCTTCTCCGAGATTCGAAACCGGGACCTTCGGTATGGTAGTCAGCGTCGTTAACCATTCTGCCGGTTGGGCGGCAATGGTATATATTGCATAAGGTGGTGAAACTTGTCACTGTTATGTAAATTCTAGTTCTCTTTTAGCTTCTTAGTGTGAAACCAAAACTAGGGCAGTTTATTATTTCTCTAACACGTTTTAGTTTTGATTTTTTGGAGTTTATTTCTAAACTTTGATCTTCAGAACTGCTTAATGTGTCATTTTAATTCCGAACGCCACCTATTATTTTTTAATTGATTACATGTGTTATAATAATATACTCCGCTCCCTTAGCTACCAGTTCTTCATCTTCTGAGCCAGAATTTTTAACTATATCCACATTTTTTTTATCAAGATTTGATTTACCCAGTTTAGTAATCTCTTGACATGTGCATCTTTCTGTGTCCAATTTACCGGTTTTTTTCTTTTAAAATATTCACTATTTGTAAAGGAAAATCTTACAATGACACGCAATTCTAGTTTAACTTCACAGCATAATTTTTACTTATAAATCTGAACTTCTGTACTAAATCATCAAATATGTATTAAGGTATCCTGGCTGCCTCACCCACCAGTTAAATGTAACGATTGTTAGATTTACCGAAATCTATCCATTCAGATTTCTGCTACAGCATCAATAAGTAATAAGGATAAGAGAGAAAGTAATGAATAAGTAAGGATAAGAGCGGAAATTAAGTTTTACTTAACTCTGTTTACGTATCATGGCTGGATTGACATCATTATCCGTAAACTACAGGCACACAAATATTTTAAATATTTTAATCTACAAAACTAAGCATATACGTATTTAGTGTAATATATAACAAGTTGCATTTTCTTATTAAGAACGCATGTACACAGCTTTCCCTTAACCCAATCTTTCTAAGCTCCACGGGGATTCCCTGCTATCTGCAAAATTAAAAACACTCTCGGATACTTGAGCGTAGTGATATCTTAATCATGTTCCCTTTACAGCTTAAATATGGCAATTCCATTTCGAATATCTAGCCGCTTTTCATTGGTCCATCTAGTAAAATTTATTTAAAATGTTTAATGATTTTAACAATAAACTAAAACAGTTGCTATATTTGATTAAAATAATTTAATCAATTGCTTCAGATTTATAATGCTACACTTCAATTTATGACTTTAACCAAAAGTATAGAATTATTGGTTGAGGCAATTACTTTTAAAGCTCAGAAAAGGCCTGGAAACTAAATAAATTATTTCTTTTCTTCAGCTCTCTGACCTACATTTATGCTACTATTTTTCGTATTCTGTTCTATTTTGCCACTATGTATATTTCTATGCCAAGATATAAAGGTATATACCACAAATACATAAAGGCAATAGTATTATTAAATCAGATATATATTTGTTTTCTTTTTTACATTCTTGTACGAAGTAAAGGAAGTATTGTAATCACAAAACATTCTGGGTACCATATTTCAATGAAAATATACATTTTGACTGCTATAGAATGCAATTTAACGACGTTTTTACGTGACATCGCTATGCAGGGACAGAATAACGGACTATTTTTAAAAACAGAATTATAAAAAATGATTTAGTAGGGATTGAGAAGAGATTTTTTCGTATCGTCTGACAACCGTACGTGTATATGTATCTCGCATAACTCAAAAACGAGTAGCCTCAGAACGTTGAATTTTGTACATAGGACTGATATAACGTGTAGTTGTGCACCTCCCGTTTTGCTTGCAATCTACAGAACGAAAAGTATATATTAGTGATCTCAGGTTTTTTTATTGTAATATATTGGTAAACTGTGCATTTATTGCTTTAAAAATGATTGAATTATGTTGTTCTTATGTTGCGGTTAAGATTTTAATGCCTTTAATTAATCTGCATGCAATAGTTGTAGAATTATCAACAATTTAAAAGTTGTTTAAGTACGGCTAAGATTCATTTCTTTATCCTAACAGCCATATTTGTTTACATCTGAAACTTAGCAGAATAGTGAATGAAGTCTTTCAGCCCCTTCAGTGGCTATTTGCCGAGCGGGACCAAAACGAAACTTTTAGTTTTGTGCACCAAAAATCTGCCTTCTTGCCTGCTGGCCGAGTTTGCTTTTTTTTGCGACAAAGTGTAATTTTAACTGTAAAAATTGTTTTCCTAACTGCTTTAACTGTGTTTGTTGTTTTATGTTTTTCTATATCTTTCAAATTTTAATTAAGGTATTTTGAGTTTTTTGTATTTCTGCCTTGCCGGGAAGTGAGAACTGAATTAATTGAAGGAGGAATACATCTCTAATGAAATTTGAGGAAATAAGTTTAAATGAAATGCAGGAAAAATGCGTATAATTTAATATTTCGTACAAAGAAGTCATGTGGTGTATACATCAGATTTTTTTAATTGAAGTGTCTGAAATTAAGAGACAGAATGACTGCTATGTAACAGTCATCACATATATTATTTCTCGGGAAAAAAAATATTTCTGTTTCTCTCCGCTTGTGCAACAAAATCTGGCTAATCGTTCTGAAAGACTAAGAATAAAATCAAGAACGACGCTTTAAGTAATATTATCAAAAAATTGAGTTTTGAAGTATTTCATGCGAACTATTAGCACGGTTCGAGATCACAAAAACAAGCTTTCAAATTGCCATTTAACTACTCGAAGATATTACGCCCTTTAAAAATGTAAACGTTTAAGTAAACAAAAATGATTCTATATCAAATCAGATACATTAAATGTGAAAATATAACTTACGCTTAGAGGAATGCCAACGCACGGGCCCGAGGAAGTCAGAAGTATCTTATTTCCAGTAGTGGCTGCATATTGCTTTTAAATGGACCAGTCTGTTCATGAAATTTGAAAGCTGAATATTTTACACTTTTCGCAACGGCAACATAGTACCGCTCTAAAGGTTAAATTATTTATTTCGAGTAGTGGCAGCGCAGTGTTTCCAAACCGCTGAGTTTATGAATCAAAAATTCATTGCATTTTGATAAAGTCTGAAGTTTAAAAATAAAAACTCAAAACTTTCCGATTTTATTTTACTCCCGATGGGGCGTTTATTTAACGTTTTGTGTGTTACCTTTATTTATTAAATGTCATGTTCTTCGCATTTAAACAATTAAATTTGATTTAAGAGCAATATCGCGAAATATTTACAGTAGCATATCAATAGAATTTCTGATACACAGTCTCGCACCCTGGAGGTAAAAAAAATTCCATGCAATGTCGCCACTGCTCGCTTTAAAATTATTGAGTTTCTTAATCAAAAATTCTTCGAAGTGTTACAAAATATGAAATAGATATTAAAACAAATTCCAAATTTGAGCTTCCAGATTTCCGTATTCGAGTGGAGGACTACATTATTCAATGTCTCTAGTTACCTTTTTTTTCACAATGTGAGAAACAGACATACATTCATGCAGATTCTTTATTTATTTAATTTCTTTAAATATAATGTAAGGCTCTAATATTTGGTGGTAACAATTTGAAGAGCAAAACACCGTTTTATATCGGAGCCAAAAGGCCAAAAGGAAATTAACAACCCTTCTGGGCAAATTGCTCCTTTGGGCCAAAACAACTAATTAAAAAATTCTGAGGTTCGAACTGTACGTGCTCAGGTTCAATGCTTATCCAAATTTGTTGGCTCTAGATGCCAACATTTTCCAGAATGCAAGGAAATACATACTATCCATTATTTTATAACAGAGATTATTTTGATTATTTTCCCTTATCGCCGAACTGATCAGACATGCGTTTACAGAAAAATTTAATATGCGTTTAAAATTCTTAAAAAATAAATTTTTTTTACACGTAGTTTCTTCGAAACAAGGGGAGGTAGGCTATATTTCCCCTAATAATCATTTTAAGGATGCAAACGTTCAGGTACATTTTCATTTAGGAGTAATATAAAGAATGTTACGCATTTTTCTATACTGCGAGTGTAAGGGACCTGTAAATGCAAAATGTATGCTCTGTTGTACCCTTAGAGCAAACATTGTAATAAGCGAAACAGTATGCTTTATACTCCAATATGTTAAATCTAAAATGCTTCATATCTTGGCATAGAAACGTTTGTACAGGTATTCTAAGCAGAATTTATTTATTTCGATCAATTTCGGTAACATTACAGCCAAACGTACTGACCAATTCGGGGATCAGTAATGAGTAAAATGCCCTCAATTTTAAGTAGACAAATGACCCCACGAAAATATTCATTTTCGCATATCTTAGCCAATTCTACTCTTAAGTTATGGCAGCATTAGTTTTAACTTATTAAAGCATAGTAAATAGTTTAGGAATTGCATTTAATATCATTTAGAAAGTTAAGTTTTATTTATCCAAACGACTTCGCCACACGATTAAAACTATTTCCATGAAGTTCTATGTTATTTTCAGAAAAGCTTTTACCTGTACTATTTAGAACCAACGTATCTGAGATCTAGATACAGGTATATATATTACGGTGAAACACCAAAATCTGGAGAAGTCGACTTTCACCGGTGAATGTCAACATTCACATAGTCGCTTGTGTATGCCCGAAATATTTTTCAAATACTCTTACTTACACCACTGAATGTCGACATTCACCATGTACTAATGGTGAATGTTGAATATATGAGAATATTATATTTTCTTCTCCGTAATTCAGTCGCGAAAAAACACACAAGTACTTAAAACGCACAATACATTCAAAATGAGAAAGGAAAATAATAGAAGTTAAAAAACTTACTTAATTACACAGTACGTAGTAAATGAAAAAATAAAATAATAGTCATAAAAAACTTACTAAATTATGTGATTCAAATCTGATTCATTGCAACAACTTAAACTACTATGAGACTTTGAATTGCACAAGAGGACCTTGCTTTTACAACTGCATTTATGGGAAACAGCCAGGCGCCTCTCTTTTCGACCTACACCAGAGCATATCTGTGATTGTCCATATACACCGGTGAGGGTCCGAATGTACAAGAATGCAATGTTATATTCCATCTTTCACCGACGTATTTGGTAAATGTTGACATTCTCCGGTGAAAGTCGACATTCTCCAAGTTCGGTCTTTCACAGCAACATATACACTGTGAAAAAAAAGGGATATTTCGATATGTCCCGTTCTACTGGGCCGATTGATGAAATTCAACTTGTGTTTTCATGTCTCGAAAGCGGTACTTATATGTATTAGATTTATATATAGCATTGTTCTAACATAGGTACAACAAAATCGGACTTTTTCTGAATTAACATACCATTTTTTTCCAAATTTCAAGAATACCACTCAGTTATGCTAGGTATTAAATTTTAAAATGTTTTATGGGAAATTTGTAATTAAGTAATAAGAATTTTTGTAATAAGAAATTTGTAATAAGAAATTAAAAAATTTATCTTGGAGCATTTTTTTCAGTTTGTGCCAAGAATAATTCACTTGGCGAACTTCTTAATGTATAGCAACCTATTTCCCTTTCCTTTTCTTCTTTATACACCAGAGTGAAATGGTCATCGTTCATTATTTCAAATAATTTTGACAAAGTGCGTAAACTACATTTGGCGTTATTATTGCTTATAAGAAATTTATCAAATTTCAAAACTCGCCAATATGTAAATTCAGGTATATCTTAGGACATTTTAACTAAAAAACACTAATTTTTTGCAAGTATTCTTCGAAATACATCTACTTTAAGATGATGGTAAAACTTTTATAGTCTCTAATTCAAAAGTTTTTTCGAAAAATTTATAAAAATTGTTTCAAAATACATACTCTAAAATTAAATTATAAAAGTGGAGCGAAGTTTATTTGGAACGAACCTAAATTTCGAAATCTGAAAGGAAGAATCAAATATATTTAGTAAAAAAACGATATTAAAAATATATACCAAATTCAATTCAAATGAAGGAGTAAAAATTTGGAGAGCTTAAGTTTTAAAAACTACTCGTGCGATTTTTATAAAACCTTTGGCAGTTTGGTATAATTTTAGCAGTAGAATCGAAATATGGTAAACAATTGACCTGTCATTTTAGAAAAAGTTCGATTCTGATTCAAAATACCTATATTAGAACAATGCTACATATAAATGTAATACATATCCTAAGTCGCACTTTCGAGACACGAAAAACGCCCAGCTGAATTTCGTCAATCAGCCCAGTAGAACAGGAGATGTAGAAATGTCCTAATTTTTTTTCGTAGTGTAGATATCTAGGACGTATCTATACAGGGTATCTAGGATCTAGATACTCAAGTACTGACCTAAGATCAACACTGTAATGATCTAGATACTCAAGTACATATATAGGATCAGCACCTCTTAATGCTGCAACAACTTTTTTTTTCAAACATTGAATTTATTGAAAACATTATTTTAACTGAACATAGGAAGCCTGTAACACTTATCTGTGGCTTAACTAATTTATCTATCTCAGTTATAGGTGTTAGGTGTTACATTATGTGTTACATAGATTCTGTGTCTTAGTTATTATTACCACTAGACTGTCTAAACCCTTAAAGCAAAGAGACAGAGCTATATTTTAAATTTATTCAACTTTTGTATTTCTGAGGGTTAAATTTAAGTAATACATCACAAATTAACAGCCCCCTGGATCTGGTTAAGAAGGACACGAGCGTCTCTTGAAACTTTTCTAATTACAATTCTAACGTAAAACAGCAAAATTTGTCTAAGTCTAATTTGTCTTTCTTCTAGCTTTAAAGTAGAAAGGCTTGTCATTCCAATCTACATGAATTTTGGAAGAGAGAACTTCGAGTCGAAATAAGGCAAAGTTAATATGTAAATTAAACAAGTAATGAAACTCAAACGACTCAAACGGGATGCCACAAACTGGCATTTAACTAATTAAAGAAACGATATAAACAAGAAAAATATTAATATAACTGTTATGTGACTGGTTAAGAGCTTCATAAAACCTATACGTTAACAACGCCATCTTTACTTAATACCCTTAAGCAAATAGATCACATTCTTAGGTTTGTACTGATATAAAAACGAAACTTCCTCATATTACCACTAGGGTTTTCATTGATTTGTAGGATAATAACTGGATGAGTGAGTTTTCCTTGCACGAAATTAAAGAAAGTATTGTAATCACGAAAAATTCCGGGTATCATGTTTTAACGATAATACCTATTTGGACCGCTATCGAATGCAATATAATGATGTTTTTACATGATATCCGTACGTAAAGACAGAATAAAGAACTCGTTTTCCCCAAACGAATTAAAAAAACTGATTTAAAATGGTTTCAGGAAATATTTTTTCGTCGCGCCTGTACTTACTTACGTATGTATGTATCTCGCATAACTCAAAAACGAGTAGCCTAATAATGTTGCAATTTTGTATAAAGCATTGCTGTTACATGTACTTGTGCCTTCCTTTTTGGTTGCAATCTGCCGCACTAAAATACATACATATATACAATACATATATATAAGAATATGTATATACATATATGTATAGGAATATGTATATACATATATGTAGGAATACATATATATATATATATATAGATATATATATGTATTCCTACTCTGTTACTCGGTACCTTGAGCTCAGTTCTTTTTATTCTTATATGTTGGTAAATTGCTCATTTTTTGCTTTAAAAAGGGTTGAATTATGTTGTTCTTATGTTCCGGTTAAGGTTTTTACTCCTTTAGTAAATCTGCATGCAATAGTTGTAAAATTATCAACAATTTAAAAATTATTTAAATGCTGCTAATCCTAATTTTTCTTACCATAGCAAGCATAATTGTTTACATTTGAAACTTAGCAGAGCGATGAAAGTCTTTACTTTGTCTCTTTGCACCTTCAGTGTCTTTTTGACGGTTGGGACCAAAATGAAATATTTACTTTTGTGCACCAAAAATTCTGCCTTCTCACCTGCTGGCCGCCGAATTGCTTCTTTTTGCTCAGAAACTCTAATTTTAATTGCAAAAATTGTTTAAATTCTTTTAATTATATTAGGTGTTTTATTTTTTTCTATATCTTTCAATTTTAAATGACGGTTTTTTGAGTTTTTATGTATTTTTGCTTGCTACGAAGTGATACTTGAATTAATTGAATGAGAAGTATATCTCTAATGAAATTCGAGGAAGTAAACATTTCGTATTAGCAGCAAATATTGTCGCCAGTCTGAGTCGAACATAGGAGAATATTTACGAGTATCGCATGCGCATTAGTAAAGCGGCGATGAATCGTCTGTGAAAACATGTTTCTGTTTTTATTTGTTTAATTTCTTTTATACATCGTTTTAAATTAAAAAGAGTATGTGACAAAGATTAGATAATTCTACACGTGATGTAAGTTTTGTGCATTCTGAGTTATAAAATGAATGAGATATAACGCTGTTAAATGAACCTAGATCCAGAGCATCGCTGTGAGATATAAATATAGTGAATTTTAAAAAGTGCATTTATTCTATTCTTTTTTATGCGCTATCGACGAAGTAAATTTAATTAAACTCAATATGCTTAAATGAAATGCAGGAAAAAATACCTATAATGTACTATTCCGTACAAGGAAGTCATGTGATGTTCACATCAGATTTTTTATTAGTGTTGCTATTGCACGACAAAATCTACTTTATCATGAATTTCTATGTGCATGGCCAAAGATGGCTGAAGACCTCTAACTTGGCTTCAGAAACTGTTGCTGACTTATTCCTTCGACAAAGCAGCTGAAAGAGTTATGATATAGGGTTCTTTATTTAGTTTTTTTGTCTCTTCTGTTGGAAGCTGTATGTTGAAGTCTCTATCCACACATAGTGTATTGTTCAGTAGCGAATATAAGGATAATATCTTCCCAAGCGTTGCTTTTGTGACAGCTAAAATGTGATCATAAACTAGTGTATTCTCTTTATTCTTCCCATCCTAGTTCTTAAGGGTATATTATCAGGTGTTATAACATCTTAACTTCTCGTTTTAAGTGAACTCCTGAGTAGCAAAGTGTTAACAGGGGCACATTTATGCCAAATACATATGACAGTCTTAAAACAGGCCAGTTGCACTTTTTATTAATATTGGAAAATGTTTGACTTTTTATGAAGTAAATCCTCTTATCTTTCAATACGAATACTGTGGATTAGAAATATGAAGAAATAAATGTAAAGTATTTTCTCACAACGTATACAGATATATCTTTATTATATGCGGCTTAAATGTCTGTTTGTCGCCGATCGTTTATTGGTTGCTTGCGTAACTGTACTAGTCATTGGGGTGAAGTTGCCACGGCATTCAAATAGTAAAATAAATTTTGTCACACTAGTTATCATTGTATTAAATAAATTACGATGATATTTGAATATTTTTAATTCATACAATTGTTACTTATTATGCATTTAACTTTATTTGCAAATGAATTATCTAGAAACTTACAAACGTTGAGAAATTAAAGGAGAAGAAACCGACTAACGAGTTGTGCGTAGTACATCTCATCGAGTAGGTTTACCCGAACTCCCATACTAAATATCCTTTCGCTTAAAGAGTTTAAAAATTTTCCCGATTTTATTTCGATATTGTATTTTAAACTGAAATTTTAGCTGAACGCAAATTGGGCGTGTCAGGGGGGAATGTGAACATTTGTTTGCATTAGCAATCATCTGTTTCTGAAATGGTTTACAACTGAACGCAAATTGAGTGTCACAGGGGGAAGGTGAACATTTGTTTGCATTAGCAATCATCTGTTTTTGAAACAATTTAAGGTTGAACGCAAATTGAGCGTTTCAGGGGGAACGTGAACATTTGTTTGCATTAGCAATCATGTGTTCTACATAAAAACTACATCTTAACGTAATTTCTTTTAAGAATGCCTCCTAGAAAATACAGCACTGAAAAGGAGAGAAAAGGAGTTAAAGCTGCCCAAGAAACGGCTTTCTCGACAAAAAGAAACCACTGAGCACAGAAAGAAATGTACCGCCAATGATTTCCTTCATTGCACTCTACTTTAAGCAATTAAGCAAGTAGAAGGGGGAAACCCCGTGGGGCAGTAAGCAAAGGGCGTCATCGCCGCCTGCCCTGGGTAATTCATTTTGAATTAGCTGACACCTTTGCAGAAATCATTTTAATTGCAATTTAAAATATATAGAACAGCGATCATTTCGTATGACCGCCGGGATTTCTAGTTCTTATATAAGAGATTATATAAGAGATTTTCTTATATGAGGGAGTTCTAACAATGCAGTTGCTGCTTGCTTCAAATATAAAAATAAATAAATGAATAACATGTGTCATGAATCTCATTAAACTGCTTCCATTGACCATTAAGTCTATATGGCAAAAATGTCTTCCATTTTGCTTTTAATATTTCTATAAACTAAAACAGAAAAATATTTCTTTTCTTCTAGAATCTTTGAAAGTAACACGTTACAGTATCTATTTACGCACAGTGATGGTATACGATTTATATATATTTGCATAATGTATATTATTTAACTCAATAGGTAGCAAAAGTTATACTGAACAAAACTGTTAAAATTCATCGAGCTTTGAAATCTTTCTTCAAAGAAATAATTTTATGAAAATGAAAACTGAACTGTGCCTCATTTATTTGCCAATGAATTACAAAAAACATCCAGTACGTTAACGAACTAAAGTGTATAGCTGGAAGAAGTAATGAAACGTCGCAAAATACATTAAACGAAATACATATACGATAAGAAAAGGATTAGAGGTTTTGCTCAGCCAGACCTGTCCTACACTATTAAAAGATTCTAGCATCGAGTTTTCAAATATTTCTTTGGAAAATTATTTCATGAAAATGATATAAAGGAATTTAGATCTGTTAAGCAAGTATCTGCTATGAAAACTAAAACAGCAGTACATTAAAATACAAAACAAATTACTCGAAATACGTGTTGGAAAAACTTTACAAAATACTTTACAAAGTATATTTCACATAAAAGAAAAGAGTCGGAGATTAAGCTATATAAGGCATTTGCTCTCTTTTTCCAGGATACCTTCGTGGTGCAACGGTAGCACATTGGGTGCCGATTCGAGAGCTCCAGATTCGTATATGTCCCATAGAAGGATTACTTATTTTTCATATACTCCTGCTTCAAAATAACCTAATGACTCTACAATGGCGCCTGAACTAAAAGTGGTTCACCACCAAATCGTCACCACTAAAATTTAGCGATTGAGTTCCCTAATTCACAGTTGCCCTTTAAAGGGGGAGAGTATATAAGATATTTTCTTCCTCCTTCCAGCATGCCTTCGTTGTGTAACGGTAGCTCACACGACGCGTAATCTACATGTCCAGGTTCGAGTCCCAGCGAGGGCATTTTCATTTTCCATGTACTCCTGTATCAAAAAACATAATGAATCTACAATGCTTCTGTGTATGAATTCATTCCTGTATTGTATATTGAGATTCTTGTTTGATTACAAAACTGGAGCTAAAATTGATTATAGGAAAAGAATGTGTGTTTAGACAGTTTAGTTTAGTTTAGTTTACGAGTGAACTGCAGCCCTCCTAGCCGATAATAATCGGTCTCATGGTTAACGCAGCACACCCGACGCACACAAGCAAAAGAAAAAAAAGTTAAAAAATAAGAACAGTAGATTAAAATACAGGTTGAACAGATTAACACAGACTGTGTATCTTTAAAAATACACTCACACAATACAAAATGAGGAAAATTATAAGCATATTCGGTTAGAAAACAAAACATAGTAAAACTACACATGACTCACTCACTCAACTCCTAAATTCGTAAGCTAAAGGAAAACTAAAATATTTAATGTCCTATTCCTATGATAGTCTTGTTATCATTCACAATCCTCTTAATTTCTGTTGCATAGCTATTCAAGAATTTTCTTTTTTCAATTACATTTTGTTCATTTATTTTTCCAAATCTCGTCCTTCACACTCTCAGTCAGTTTACATTCTTCCATAAAATAAGCTGCATTTCCGTACTTCCCACAGGTAGCATTGATCGCCCTGGAGATTAAAACATTTTAAATAGGTTGGGAATCTACTATGATCCGTGATAACTTGAATAGTATCTATATTATTAAATAGACCGATTTTTCTTTTTATAGTCAAAATTTTCAAGTAACCCTTATTTCTATTTGAACCATTCCATTCACGAGCCCATTTTTCAATCTACTTGCTTTAATTTTTCTCAAGGTAATTCTTCTGAAATCATTAATATCGTCATAAATAAATAAATTATCATTAATATTGTCATAAATATCAAATATAATAGACAGTATATCGTAATTAGTTAGTGTTTAGGCCGTATATCGTAATTATAAAAGTGGAAACTGATATGCGGCCTTAAAAAAGTATAATTCAACTGACGTTTTGTAAAAAAAAATTTTAAAAAACGGTTTAAAAGCAAGCTCGATTCAAACTGCGACAAAATTTCGACAGTTGCCAAATCCCATTCTAAAACAACAGGAAAATAACTTTCTTCCTTCCGTGTTTGATAAAACTCTGACAAAACACTTCAAATAAGTACCACAAGCGGTATGAAATAGCTTTAATATTAGAAAGCATTTGTCGGTACCAAACAGCTATTGTGTAACATCATCCATGTCATCTAGAAGTGCCAATGTTGACAGCTGTTTCCGCTTTACATTGCGAAATTTCGGTAACAGTACATTGCTTTTAGCAAACTGAAATCTTAAAAGTGCGTGTATTGCGAAATGCTATTAATATAATTAATAAATAAAATTTTAAATATCATTTCAGAATTTATTCATTATAACAATTTAATTCAATATATTTATTTTTGTTCACTCCGGTTAAGGTAATATGTTCACTGCTAAAAAAAATGTAACAGTTCTTTATCTCCCGTTCTACTGGGCCGATATAAGAAATTCAACTTGCGATTTTCATGTCCCGAAAGCGCGACTTAGGATATGTATTAGATTTATACATAGCATTGTTCTAATATAGGTATTTTGACAAAAAATCGGACTTTTTCTGAAACGACATGCCATTTTTTTCCGTCGTTTCTAAGACTCAAACTACGCCAAACGGCCATGTTTTGTAAAAATCGAGCAGTTTTTAAAAAATTAACTCTCAAAACTTTACCTCGTCAATGTTAATTTAATTTCGTATATGCTTATTAATCTGTCATCTTTATTAAACTTATTTGATTGTTCCTTTCATATTTCAAAATTTAGGTTCATTTCGGATAATTTCTAATTTTTTATGATTTATTTTTTAAATTGTATTTTTAAATAAATATTATAAATTTTTCGAAAAGCATTTTGAATTATAACCAAAAAAATTTTTACTATCGTCTTAAAGCAGATGTATTTCTAAGCAGACCTGCAAAAATTAGAGTTTTCTATTCAAAATTTCCAAAGATATACGGGAATTTACATACTGGAGTGCATTGAGATTTGGCATATTCGTTATAAGCGATAATAACACCAAATGTGTTTCACTCACTTTATTAAAATAATTTGAAAGTACGAACGATGACTTTTTTCTGCTCGTGTACAATGAAAAAAAGGAAAGAGAATTAGGTTGCTATAAATTAAGGAGTTCTCCAAGTGAATTATTTTTAGCGCAAACTGAAAGAAATACGCCAAGATAAAATTTTTAAATTTTTCCATAAATTTCTCACCAAAAATTACAAAATTTAATATTTAGGCATAATTTGAGTCGTAGAATCGGAATATTGAAAACAATTGTCATGTTATTTCGGAAAAACTCCGATTTTTGTCAAAATATATATATTAGAACAATGCTATATATAAACCTAATACATATCCTAAGTCTCGCTTTCGAGACATGGAAAACGCAATTTGAATTTCGTTAATCGGCCCAATGGAATGAGAGATATAGAACTGTCCTTTTTTTACGCAATGTACATATCTGCAATACTAAAATGCGATCATTCAAAGGATATGAATGAATTAGGATTCAGGATATTATTTTACTCTTTACTAATATGTATCTGTTCATAGATTTCTAACGTTCGTTTTAAATTGCGTTGCGCCGCAGGATGCAGTAAACTCGTCTTACCTTATTTAATAGCGTGTGTGGCTAGACAAATTAACAATTTTGCCAGCTTCCGCCAGTCGACGTCTTATAAGATATTTTTAACACATTGCTCAAATTAATCTATCACATTGGTTATCAAAATGAGAGTTTTAAATACAAGACGTTTGTAGTGCATATATTATCGTATTTCGTAACAGAACTAAATGTAATATGCATTGCAAATACAGAATTATGTACATTTTTGTGGCTCAGTAGTATGTCGTTATCGAAAGTATTACTTTGTTATAAAATAATAGTTTTAGTAATTCTTTGATGGCTTATTTAATCTATATAAAATATAAGAAATAACTGCAATATGAAGCTGTAATTTAAGCTAAAGATAATCTAACTTACTTACAAGGCACTCACATTCACAGACCTAACAAATCTCTATCTATTGCTTACATATGAGTTTCATAATTTTCTTTCTAATGAGGTCCTCTTAGTTTTCTGCTCATACATGTGCTCATTTTATGCACTCGTTGTGCTTTCCTGCTTCCGAAGTAAAGGAAGTACTGTAATCGCGAAAAATTTCGGGTATCGTATTTCATTGTGAATGATCTCGAATACATTTAAGTCACGTTTTTGCATGACATCTGTACGTGTGGACAGAATAAAGGTCTCTTCTTCCCAAAACGGATTGAAAATAAATTTAAAATGGATTCAAAAGAGATTCTTTCGTGATGTATGTACATGCGTACGTACGTATGCATGTATCTCTCATAGCTCAAAAGACTAGCCTCAGAACGTCGCAGTTTTGTGTATGAGACTCTAAATTATGTAGATGTGCACCTCCCGTTTGGTTGCAATCAGCCGCAGCAAAAGTATATAATACAAAATTCATAACAAGAAAACTTTCCATATACCATCTCCGAGGAACAGAAATTCTATTTTTAATTTACTTTTAATTACTTAGGTATACGTATACATATATATATATAACGTATATAGATATATATATAACGTACCCCACTCTGCTAACCCGCCTCGGTAAGCTCAGTCTTTTTATTCTTATATATTGGCGAACTTAGAATATTTTGCTTTAAAAGTGATTAGATAATGTTGTCCTTATGTTCCGGTTAAGGTTTTTATGCCTTTAGTAAATCTGCGTGCAATAACTGTAGAATTATCAACAATTTAAAAGTTATTTAAGTGTTACTAATGCTAACGAAACCGCCATTTGTTTAGATTTGAGACTTTTAATAGAATATTGAATTACGACAGTTTGTGCACCTTCAGTACGCGTTTACGATTGGCACCAAAAGCATAACTTCAGTTTTGTGCACCAAAAACTCTGCCTTCTTACCAGCTGCCCGAATTGCTTGCATTTGAGTAGAAATCTAATTTTATTTGTAAAATGTTTTTTTAATTGTTTTAAATTTATTTGACACGTTATGCTTTTCCACATATTTCAGATTTTAATGAAGATATTTTTAATTTTATCTATTTTTGTCTTGCCGCGAAATGAGAGCTGAGTTAATTGAATGCGAAATACACTACTTGACATTGAAAACGAAGCACCAAGAAGGAGTGGTCAGAAAGTGATGACATTTGGAACAAAGACAGAGACAGCAAGCAGCAATAAGTGACGGTGGCCAGGAAAGCATCTGTATACCTTGCAGAGCATGTTGGCAGATGCACTGTGTGGTCGGGCGCTATCCTGCTGCAAAATTGCATCCTGCTGAAAAATTGCATTAGGCAGCCCCTGAAGGTAGGGGATTGCCACTGGCCGCAGTGCATTTTCCAAGTATCGTTGGGTCGTCATAGTGCTCTGAATACGAACTAGAGGTGACCTGGAATAGCCCCGTTGTCGCGCTTAGGGGCGTTCCACAGTTACTGCCGGATTGCATCTGTCTCCACGTCGACGCCACACACGTATGCGGCGACTGTCACTGGATAAACAGAAGCGTGACTCATCTGAGAACACGACGTTTCTGCATTCTGTCATCCACATCACTCCAGTCCGGCACCATTCTAAACGTTGGCATCTATGCTGTGGGGTCAATGGCAGTCTTCTTAACGGACGTCGTGAGTGCGGACCACGTTCAACCAATCGACGGGAAATGTTTCTCGTCGACACGGGAACATCCAGGATATCTTGCACTTGCTACAGAATCGCGGAACAAATGACTTGCGGGACTGCCACAATTTGTCCGCGGATGCGGCGATCCACGGGTGCTGACGTCACTCTGGCTGCACCTGCACCCCTCCCTCTTCCCACATTGCCTTGTTCCAACCATGTTCGCCGTAGCCGATGCACCGTGCTCGCATCCATGTGAATATCAGCTGCGATTTGACCTAAGGACCAACACGCCCTTCTCAGTCCGATCACAATACCCCTCGTAAAATCGTCTATCTGCTGGAAGTGCCTTCGTTGACGGCGGCCTGGCATTCTCTCTTATTAGACGTATCTTCCGGGACAAAAACCAAATTTCTTCGATAATTCGTCTGGCAGAAATAACGACACGAATGTTGCCCATTCTGCACGTTCCTTCCCTTATATCTTACATCATGTGTGTCGGAGAGATGCGCATTTCACATCATTCGCATAACTCAGTGACGTGCGTCTACTCTGAAATTTGCATAAATTTCTGACCACCCCTTCTTGGTGTTACATTTTCAATGTTGAGCACTGAATATCTTCAATTAAATTTGAGAAATAAGTTTAAATGAAATGCAGACAATAAGCTGTACAAGGAAGTCATGTGGTGTCTACATCAGATTTTTTCCTTTAAAAGTGATTTATTTATGTTTTACTTGTGTTGCGGTCAAGTTTTTATGCTTTTAGTTAACCTGCATGCGTTAGTTGTAGAAACGTTCTTTAAGTGCTACTAAACCTAACAAACCGCCATTTGCTTACATTTTAAACTCTTAAGAAAATAGTGAATTAAGTCAATTTGTGCATCTTCAGTGTCTTTCTGCCGAGTGGGACTAAAAGTTAACTTTCAGTTTTGTGTACCGAAAAATCTGCCTTCTTAACCGCTAGCCAAATTGCTTGTTTTAGGGAAACTCTAATTTTAACTGTAAAAAATTTGTTTTAAATGTTTTATCTGTACTTGGTGTTTTATGGTTTTCTGTATTTTACAGTTTTTAATGAAGATGTTTTCAGATTTGCCACGAAGTGAGAATTGAATTAATTGAATGAGAAATATATCTTTACTGAAATTCGAGGAAATAAATTTAAATGAAATGCAGCAGAAAAGAATGTGTATAATTTAATAGGATGTACAAGTAAGTTATGTGGTGTGAACATCAGATATTTGTTTTCTTTTTTCCGCATTGAACCTTCATTTAAACAACAAAGACAAAGAGATACATTCCGGTGACGTCAGAAGTCACATGATGTAAGAACTGCTAATGTAAACAAACAAGCTTGTGCTGTGGTAGATATGTTGAAAATTCGGATATTCGGCAACAGTATATTCCAACAAGCCACCAGAATATGAGATAGTATTGACAGTTTAAGAATACAGTAGAAGTCCATTAGTCCGGCATCCAACAGTCCGGAATGCCCGATAGTCCGGCATCGCTCCGGAAAATTGTAAAAATTTTGGTTTTCTCCAAAAGTGTGTCTTTAAAGCAAATAAAACCGCTCGAGAGCTATTCGGAAGTTTTCGGGGTAGTTCGAGATCATCCGGAAGCGCTCGGTATTGTTCGGAAACAATTAGCGGCCGGCTAGTCTCAGCTGTCACAACAAATTCAGGTGCAGTGCAGCTCCGTTAATCAATCACGAAGCGTCTTCGCCATTTTTTTGTGCGTTGTTGTTTTGTGTCCTTTCACATCGCAGTAAACGTAACTTTTGAAACTGTTTATAAAAAAAGTGATTTTCGTTCTAACTGTACAGTGACCATGTTTTCAAAACCTAAGCCTTCGAGTTCAAAAGGAGAGAAACGAAAACACGTAACACTGACTCTCAATCAGAAACTAGAAATCATCAAACGGCTAGAAAAAGGCGAGAATAGAAATGTTTTAATGAATGAGTTTAATATTGGCTCATCAACTATTTATGACATTAAAAAACAAAAAGATGAACTAATGAAGTTTGCTTCTCAATCGGTAACAACTGAAAAATTGGCTTCTAGAAAAACATTAAAAAAACCAAAACTGGAACAGCTAGATAGTGTATTGTTCAAATGGTTTAGTGCAGTACGTTCTGAAGGAAAGCCGGTAACAGGGCCAATGATTGTTGAAAAGGCAAAGAAATTCGGCCAAGATTTAGGAGTTGCTGAAAGTGAATGTAATTATTCTGATGGTTGGCTCAGAAACTTTAAGTTTCGGCATGGAATTCGAAGACTTGATGTAACTGGAGAAACCCTTTCAGCAAACCAAAACTCTGCAGAAAAATACAAAGACGAGTTTGAGAAAATCGTGGCTGATAATGATTTAACACCTGAACAGATTTACAATGCTGATGAAACAGGGCTATTGTGGCGATGTTTACCAACATCTACACTAGCTGGGGGAGGAGAAAAAGCAGCCAAGGGTTTTAAAAAAAACAAAGACAGATTAACCGTTTTGCTATGTGCTAATGCGTCTGGAAACCACCGAGTGACCCCTTTTGTGATAGGTAAATCTGCAAAACCCAGGGCTTTTAAGAATGTTACACACTTGCCTGTCCAATACGATGCTCAATCAAATGCGTGGATAACTGCCGCCCTCTTTAAAGACTGGTTTTTTCACCACTTTGTGCCTGAGGTCAAGGAATCATTCAAAAGCCTTGGTCTACCAGAAGATACTAAAGCCATCCTTCTTTTGGACAATTGCAAAGCCCATCCGCCAGTAGATGAGTTAGTTTCTGGAAATATTGTTGCTACTCTGCTCCCACCTAACGTAACATCTTTGATTCAACCCATGGACCAAGGGGTTATTCAAAATTTTAAATGCTTTTATAGAAGGTCTTTTATTCAAGGCCTGTTAAATGCCGACTGTGACGTGACTGATTTTCAAAAAAAGTTTACAGTAAAAGATGCCGTCTATGCTATTGCACAGTCTTGGAACCAGGTAAAAAATACAACACTCCAAAAATGCTGGAGAAAACTTTGGCCAGCTGCAAACCCTGCATCTGACCTAACTCTACAGACTGATGAGGAAGAAAACCATCAAGACGCTCTGACCAAAGTTTTGGATGTCGTTAGAAGTACTGACAATCCCTTGAAAAACCTGCCTGAAGATGAGGTAGAGGAGTGGCTTTTAATCGACGAGAATGAGCCTGTTGAACAAGAACTAACCGATGAGGACATTATCAACATTGTAGTAAACCCTCAGCCTACTCAAAATCTTGAAGAAAATGACTCAGATGCCGAAACGGAAGAAAAGGAAAAAATCAGCTGGGCAGAAGCTGCAGAATCACTAAATAAGTTTATCTCTTTTGCTGAGGCTAGTACTAGCTACAGTGCTTCAGAAATTATTGATTTCCATATCATTAGAAATAAATTTTATACTAAACGCCAAAAGTCAAGAAAACAAAAAGACATTCGTGACTTTTTTAAATCTAAGTGAAATATGTTTTACAGTACGTGTACATACATTATATGAAATGTAAAATAAACTTTGTTGTATGTATTTGCATACTGTATTTTTAGTTTAATTATTAACCTAATTGTTCTTATAATTACCGCCCGATAGACCGGAATTTTCGGTAGTCCGGCACCGAGCCGGTCCCGAAAGTGCCGGATTATCGGACTTCTACTGTAATACTTGTCTATATAAAGGCAACAACTTTAGATGGCCAAGAATCTCTAAAGAGACAGCGTAGAAAAAGTTACAATATATGTTGAGAGGATTGGGATACTCATTTCTATGTACACCATAAAACCAGAACTCACGTTGAACATTTATAGTTTTATCAGTAAAATTTGAAAGCTTTCTACTTGATTTCATACAGTATTAATTAACTTTATTTTTAATATTATTTTCAGTACTTTTTTTAAATCTCATGAATCATTTGCAATAATAATTCTGTACACTGCAAAAGGAAATGCATAAAATAATGTTCATGTATGTTGTTGTTCTACACTGAAAAGAAAAATATAATTACTATTGTAATTTTAAGTCACAATTTTATCAGCCTGACAAGCACAACAAGATGGTTTTCAAAATGGTAGACTCAAATCTCTGGAACATTATAAATACAGTTCGCCTAAAATTATGTGACGGTAGTGATATTAATATTACACACAGATATAAATTAATACATAATTTTGTACCCCTTGAAATTTAATTGTTCATAACTGACTCTTAATCTACAGATAGCATAAACTTCAGATTAACATGTGTAGAGACATTAGGTATTTTTTTGAAGCAGGAGAGATGAAAAATATGCACTGCCTTCGCCGGGAATCGAACCACGGATCTCTGAAATACCGGCTCAGTGTGCTGACCATTACACCACGAAGACACGCTAAGAATGTGGGAGATATACCTTATACATGTATTTTTTATATTAGAGTATAAATGTCAAAACGAAAATTGTATGGATTTGCACAACTGAGTTCGCTGTATTTCTAGCTGGGAAATTAATAATTTTTTGGTCATAGATATTTCTTTATTTTATAGTAAAACGCGATAAAATGTACTGCTTTTATGCGTATTGATTAAAACTTGATTATAACAGCCCTATTATTAAAACACAATGTGATAAAATTAATAAAAATTTATTGGTATAGCATGTTCTAGGAAACCGTAATTAATAAGAGAAAATTGGCTTGGTGTTAACGTTTTTGTAAATAAGCTGATCTTGCATGAATTCAACTATTTCAATAATTTAGGACAAGTATTCATGAACTAGTAATAAATATTTACATTGTACAGTCTGGAAAACATTATTCAAGGTCTCGGAAACATTTTTCAACTGTTGATATACACTTAATATTCCTAATAAAGTAAAAGATGAATATTGGTAAGTATTGTGCATAAAAGAAAATTTATGAATCTTACCTCATTTTCTCCAGAAATTTCACAGACGTTTTATAATGAATTGTTTTCTTCATTTCTACCTGAATACAGCTTGCTAGAAGTACCTTACTATCTGGCATTACTTTAAAACAAATGTTATTAACTTGAAATGAGAAGATCTTTTTTTATTAACATCAAGAAAAGAGAAATAACTTCCAAGAGTACTTTTTAATTTTTCACAATAGCTGTAAATTTCTAAATTAGGAAAATCATTTAATTTTAGTGGTACATCGGCTATAGCCTCCATCGTAGACTGCGGAATTGTTGTTCTTAAACCACGTGACCACTTTTCCCCTCTTTTTCTCCTTCGGAATGTATCTCATTAAATATGAAATGATAAATTTGAAATTGATGTTCGAATACGGACTGTGCAATTGTTTCATCGGCTTTAAATGACTATGAACTTAATGCTGTTAGTCCAAAGAATTCGGAAAATGATAATATTGTTCTTTCTTCAGCGATTCAGTATCTTCTAAACCAAGGTTATGAAATTCCGTCAGATGCAGATAAAAATACATTAATATCAAATTTATATATCTTACTAGGCATTGCTTCTTGAACAGAAATGTAGGCTACGAAGAATGATAAGAATTTTTTATACAGAAGTGCAGATGATAATCTGACGCATTAATTATCTTAGACATTCTGATGGGATTTAAAAACTTACAGTACTATCTAAGAATATCTTAAAATTGATAATAATATGTAAACAGCTATTCCGTTTTTGAAATCAAAAGAAGAATATCACTGAAGTATCTGTTATTTCTCCAAATACCGAGTTTAAAACGCATCTGATTAAAATTATTTTTCTTCCGTGTTGTGTATAAATAGAAACATGCAACTAATTTTAAACAGAAAGTTACTACTTATTTAAATTTTAAATAGAATAATTGTATATAATGTATTTCTGCCGACGGATATTGTTCGGAAAACAGCCTTGACGCCAAAAAGGGAGAAACAGCTTATTGTGGTATGGCAGGCAATAGTTGTCATTAGATGACGTACTTCCTCTAGGAAGACAGCCGTAATACTTTTCCCTTGCTAAGGGATTATCTGTAGTATTACTTATTACCAGTAGTATTTAGTATTAGTACTTATTATTGTAGTATAGTAATTAAAGAGGGAAACAGCTTATTGTGCTATGGCAGGCAATAGTTGTCATTCGATGACGTACTTCCTCTAGGTAGACAGCCGTAATACTTTTCCCTTCCTAAGGGAAAAGTACTTATTATCTAGACAGCCGTAATACTTTTCCCTTGTTAAGGGATTATCTGTAGTATTACTTATTATCTTTAGTATCTATTATTAGTATTTATTGTTGTAGTATAGGAATTAGTATTTATTACTGTAGTCTTTATCCTGTAGTATTTACTTCCGTTGAGATGATGAAATGTCACCCATACCCTTAAAGAAGCCAAGTTGGCGCAAACAAGGCTGTTCTCCGAACAATATCCCTCCCGACTTCTTCGCATGCCTTCGTGGTGTAGTGGTCAGCACACTGGACGCGTAAACCAGAGGTCCGTGGTTCGCGTCCCGGCTAAGGCGTTGCTCATTTTTCATCTTCCTGTTTCGAAATAACCTAATGACTCTACAACTGGCGCCCGAACTAAAAAGGTTTTGGATGATGATTGTTCACCACCGGGATTTGGCGATTGGGTTTCCTAATCCCCAGTCGCCGTTTAAAAGGGTGAGTATATAAGGTATTTTTCCTGCCTTCTTCGCATGCCTTCGTGGTGTAGTGATCAGCACGCTAAGCGCGTATTCCGGACGTCCGTTGTTGGAGTCCCGGCGAAGGCGCTGCTCATTTTTCATCTCTTCTACTTTCAAAAAATACCCGAAGTCTCTACATGTAGTTGTGAATTATATGTGAATTTTTTAAATAATAAAATGAATATCTGTATTTATATTGAAATATTTAATTTCCTCTTCCTTTATTGATTTATGCAGTAATTAAAAACTATAAATTAAAATCAAAACTGTATGCAATAGCATCACCTAACTTCTTCCTCACAGTCATCCCATTCACTGCTTTTGCTAAAACCAGGAAGTTCCCGTATAACCTGCTTTGACTATATATATATAAATATATACAAATCTTTGTCTAAGTCCTCTTATTTGATTTGTGAGGGTGTTCAAGATGTCGTTTATTACATCTGGTTTAGACTCTCAATTGTATGAAGTACAAGAATTTCGACAAATTTTGGATACACAGAATCCAGTGAAAGTTTTATGATCTTACCTTGAAGCTGATAACTATCCTAAGACCTGGATGCTCTAGGTTTACATTATCTACTTCAGAGAGTTTTGCGCAATATGGCAGAGGCTGGATTATTATCTACTTATTAGTAGAAAATACTTAAACATTAGTAATTCCATTTACGTACTGTTCATCGAAGGTGTTATATATAGAACATTCTTTCTATCCTATTAGATTTATCTTGTCTTATGCATTATTAATTATTTACATTAAAGTTCTATGCGCGAAAAAATAAACTTGGTTGGATTAAAATTTCAGGACTTATTTTACTCCTGGAAGAAAAGACATTAGAATGCTTTTTAGGAAAAACTGAATTTGCTTTCTGTTATTCACAAAAAGTTGTGAAAATGTTTAATGGACTCTAATGCAGCGCTCTAATGCGTACTGTATTAAATGAGATGCATGAAATGCACTTATCTTTGAGTAACTATAGAAGGTAATTTCATTAACGAAAAAGATTTGTTTTGAAAACAAAAACAAAAAAAATGGTTTATTAAAAAAAATTCGATAAAAGCATATATTTCCTTTCTCGCAGGGAAAATCATGATCAAAATTTAGAATGAGAATGAAGTACATACTGAGAGGCCTATGTTTTTGTTTTACATGAAAAATATCCTGCCTATGAACAATCGTACATCTGAAATCTGTATTCAGTCATATACATTATATATATAATATATAAAAAACCAACAAATTATTAAACGAAAGCCCTCATATATTTATATAAGAAGACGTCCGAAGAAGCCCAGATAGTGGTTAGGACATTGACTGCGATACTGAAGTGCCCGGGTTCGAATCCCGGAGAAGGCATGGATGTAAAATTATATGTCCCTTCAAAGGAGGTAGCGGTGGCCGCCTTTTAGGGGCCTCCACAATAAAATGGTCACCGCTTCTGACGTTAGTAGCGGCCAATGCCGTTATAGGCAACTGCCCGCCATTGATACATATATATATATATATTACAGTAAAAATAAAAGAAATAAAAAGTCAGATTCTATTATGAGGCAAGGTAAAATATGTAATTCTTTGAACCAAATTCTATAAGATAAGATAAGTCATGCTGCAATAACCGTTTTCTATAATTATTTTTGCTTTTTCCATCTACTGGTATTTCTGTCTATCCCTCTATATCTCGCGCCTGTTTATATTAAGTAACGAAGATTCCATATGTATGTATGTTGCAGAGACATCAGGTTATTTCGAAGCAGGAGATATGAAAAATGAGCAGTGCCTTGCCGGGACTCGAACCTCGGATCTCTCAAATACGCATCGAATGTGCTGGCCATTAGACCACGAAGGAATGCTAAGAAGGAGGGAGAAATGCCTTACATACTCCCTCTTTTAAAGAGTGACTGAGGATTAGGGTACCCAATCGCCAAATCCTGGTGGTGAAGAATTATCATCCACCACACTTTTTTGTTCGGGCGCCACTGTAGACACATTAGGCTCTTTCGAAACAGGAGAAATGAAAAATGACCAATGCCCTTTGCTGGGATTCGAATCTCGGACCTCTTGAATACGCGCCGAATGTGCTGGCCATGCTAAGAATGTTAAGAAAGCAGACTAAGAACGCATGTTAAGAAGGCGGCAGAAATACCTTATAATATATGTATGTTCTGCGCATTATGGAAAAACGGTGGCAGCTGGATTCAACACTGATGATCTTAAGTCATCTTAAGTCATCAATGATCTATCTGCAAGTCACTGATGATCTTAAATGCTTCACAGTCTCCAATAATAATCATGAATTGTTTTAATCGGGAGGTGTGTTTTAAGGCATCTGTATTGTTTTTTGCGTCACACTTTTCTGTTGGTTTTTCTTCGTCTTCCTCACTGCTTTTCCAAGCTATTTTTATTAAGGCTCACATTATCAGCTACAAATGAAATAAAAGATTTTATGGCATCTTCTGTGTACAAGTGTTCATCGATTCCCAAATACTCTTGCATTTGAGCACTACCACTGATTTTGACTAGTTCAAATAATTCATTTTCATCAACAATGTTTTCACTGCCGGCACTGAAACTGGAATTTGAAAGCCTGCTTTCTTAATACAATGCTGAACACAGCTTTGTGAGATGGATTTAAAAGCTTTTGTTACCCAGTATATTGATACGTTTTACGAGCTGATCGCTTTTTCCACAAGCACCTGAACAAAGAACATGCCTTAAAAACAATTTTCCGTAACGAACATTTATAAGGTATTTCTCCTGCCTTCTTAGCATGCATGCCTTCGTGGTGCAGCGGTCAGACACAAGGCGCGCATACGAGACCTCCGAGGTTAGGGTCCTGGGGAGGGCACTGCTCATTTTTCCTGTCTCAAGCGTCAAAGTAACCTAATGTTTCTACAGTAGCGCCAGAACTAAAAGGTGGTGGATGATGACCAAGGTTTTGAGACTGGGTCCCCTAATCCACAGTTGCCGGTTAAAAGGAGGAGTATATAAGGCATTTCTCTCGCCTTCTTTTAGCATGCCTTCGTGGTGTAATGGTCAGCACATTCATTGAGTATTCGAGAGGTCCTATGCTCAAGTTCCGGCGAAGGCATTGCTCATTTTCACGTTTCCAGCATCAAAGTAACCTGATGTCTTTACACCTTGAAGCTTCTAATTATGCTTTGGTCCAAAGGTTATAATACTGATGTTGAGTTAGGTGGGAAAAACACTGATTCAAGTTTTACATTTGGTGGTGGGCTAGCGAATTGTCAAGAAATGGCAGAATGTTACTATTTTTAGACGTCGTTTTCTCAAGAAGAATTAACTATTCTAGCATTACGCTTTGCGTCATCTATGATTTTTTAATGTGATGCCAATGGACCGATAATGATTTTGGATTTATGCCTTTGAAGCATCTTGGTTTTCTGGCTTCCCCAGTTACAAGTGTTTGCTCAAATTCTCCTTCCATGTTCAGATAAAAAAGCAACATTATTTTGGCGTATATTTTAACTAAAATTCTTTCTATTTCGAAAAAGATGAGGCCACTTCTTGACAGCAAAAAGAAAATTAATCGAGTGTTATTTATTTGAGAAATTCATTGTACTTTTCATTCAGAAATTCATTATTTCATTGATAAAATCATTGTATTTATAGTATTCGTAACTTGTGGCAGTTTGGTGATGTCTTCATTCGATTTGTTTCCTTCTAGCACTGTAATTGATAATCCGTAATTTGAACCACTGCTGTTCAATATTAAGTTTCGTTTCGTATATCAATCTTCGATTTCTAGCCATTTATTCTCCGATTTTGATTCGAATTATTAATCAACAACCCTTCCCTCCCCCCCCAAAAAAACAGGCGAGCAGAAAAATTACCATTTAACACAAACTATGCAGGTTGCCGTAATTTTTTTTTAATATGTATGCTTGTTTGTCTATAGTTTGATTTTAATATATTTTTGTATCGTTTCACATTGCTTTTATTTACTTAATGCATTTTTCATAACAGTTTTGTGTTTATTTATTGTTTAAATTATAATATGTGAGAACTTACTGGTGAATTTTCATAGATTATTTTATTATTATCAGAACTTAAAGGATAGTTCATGTAGAATTGCACATATGAACAAAACATTTTATCAAACCTTTTTTGTTATTTTCTGTTGCTTAACTGATGCCAAGTAAGAATATTTCGTTACAGCCTGAAAGTTCTCAAAAACACGTTTTTGAGACTTAGGGTTATTTTTCTGGAAACTTCTAGAATTATTTTCCTTCCTGCCTTGAGCAAATGTATAAATATGAGACGGCACTGAAGCCTAAATTTGCAGAAGAGTTTCATTCGCCTGCGGCACTTTTGTGTTTTCTATTCAGTGTGTTTGTTTCAGAGTTCGCTTTGCAAGCGATTGTTGTCATCTGTCATATTCCTTGCATAATAAAAAGGATTTCGAGGTAGCATTATATTCGCTGTCAGCTGTTTATAGCTGCTATCTACTGTGTGAGAACTGGAACTGAATTCATGAGCAAAACAAAGATTTGTATGGAAAAGGAAAAAACGTTCCCCGATTTCCAGTTATCTAGTCGAATTGTTTAAAGAAATCTCTCTAAACATGTCATAATATCAAAGAAAATTCATGAACTGAATAACGTTTTTGCGGAACAGGACTAACGTTTCAATATTCCCAAATTATCTTGTCTAGTTATTTAATGAAATTTCTACAAACATGTAAAAAATATCAACTTAAATTCATAAACTGGACAAATTTATATAGAACAGTAATAACGTTTCAAGACTTCCACTTTACCCAACCTAGTTATTTAAAGAAACCTCTATAAGCATATGACATATATCAATGTAAATTCATGAACTTAACAAATCATTATATAGAATAGGAATAGCGTTTCATGATTCCCAGGTTACCTAACCAAGTTATTTAAATAAATCTCTATGAGCATATAATGTATAAACTTACTTCCAAAAGTTAAGCACGAAGATGAAAAATGCAAAAAAAAATCAACAAATACTGCTTTGATTGACACAAAATTCCGCAGGAAAGTAGCATATACATTTATGAATAAAACAAAATCAATAATTATATACAGAAATGAAAACAATATTAAATTTTTGTGAGTTATCAGAAAATGACATACTGGAGATCTAAACAGAATTATGTATAAAGTGAAAATAAACAGCATAAAAGGAAAACAGGACATTAATAGGGTATGTGATCCCACCTCATCTGTATACAACGTTTACACCTTGTGACCGTGCTTTCAATTAGGTGGTCAAACACCGCAGAATTAAGCAATCGCCATTCTTCTTGTAGAGCAGTTTCCAGCTCAATAAGAGTGGCTGGAGGTGGGAAACCTGAAGATACAGCACGGCCGAGAGCATCCCAAAGATTTTCAAATGGATTCAGGTCGGGCGAATATGCTGGCCACGTCATACGCGCAATCCCTTCACTCTTCAGGTAGTAATCGACGATATGGGGACGTGCGTTATCATCCATTAAAACAAAAGTAGCGCCAACTGCTGCAGCGTACAATCTCACAATGGGTTCTAGGACTTCATCTCGATACCGGACAGCTGTCAAATAACCCCGTTTAAAGATGTGCAGATCGGTTCGATATCCTAATGAAATCCCTGCCCACACCATAATGCTTTCGCCTCGGAATGCGTGATGTTCGGTGATGTTTTGGGAATGATTGCGTGTTCGTTGTTCCCACCATATCCGCCATATTCTTATATGCTTGCTATCTGGCTCCAGAGCAAATCTTGACTCATCAGTAAACATGGCATTGCCCCAGCCAGACACTTTCCAATTGGCATGTTCCCGGCACCCCTCCTGATTGGAGGATAGAGGAACACAAACTCGAGTTTCCCGGGCGTACAGTCCACACATATGTAATCTTCATTGTACAGTAGCTGCAGATATCGTCTTACCAATGGACGCTGTAACCACAGATGTCACACGTATGGAGGTCGCTCTGCGATTCCGCTTGTCTACAATAGCCCTATATCGATCTTCCGCCAGGGTTTTAATCCTTGGGCGACTGGCTACGGGCCTTCGGGCAACTGTCTGTGTGGTTTGGAATTATTTCCATAAACGTGAAATTACAGAATGATGAACGCCCAAGAAAAGAGCAACATCTGTGATCGACTGTCCTGCTTCAATGCGCCCCACAGCCCGCCAGCGCTCAGAATCTCCCATTCTTCTTCTGGAAGTCATAGAAACACGTATGTCTCGAAAACAAATTGTACGAAAGTTTTAAACACCTTCTATCAGCACTTACAATCAACTTCTGTAGCCCTTCATAAAGCTGGCTTCTTAAAAGACTGCCTTTTTTGCATATTTCTTGACATGAAAGCGCGACCCATAAGCCAAGATATTTAAAGAAATTTCTATGAACATGTGACGTACATCAATATAAATTCATAAACGTAACAAAGTTTTATATGGAATAGACTTAATACTTCAAGATTCAAAGTTAACCTATCCTAGGTATTTAAAGAAATCTATGGGAATATGTAATATCTACCAATGTAAATTCATGAATTTAACAATGTTTTATGTGGAATAGTAACAAGGTTTCAATATATGCAGTTTATCTAACCTAGTTATTTAACAAAATCTCCATGAAAATATATCAGTTTAAATTCAGAAACTGAGCAAACTTTTATATGCAATAGGAATAGCGTTTAATATTCCAAGTTTATCTAATCTCACACGACATGTATCAATGTAAAATCGTGAATGTAAAAAACATTTATGTGGAACTAAAATAAGTTTCAAGATTCTTAGTTTACATAACCTTGTTATTTAAAGAAATCTCTATGAATATGTGACGTATACCAACGCAAATTCACGAACTTACCAAATTTTTTATATAGAACAAAGATGAAGTTTCAAGAATCCCAGTTTATCAAACCTTGTTATTTAAATAAATCTCTGTAAATATGGGATATACATCAATGTAAATACATGAAATTAACAACGTTTTATATGGAACAGAAATAAGATTTCAAGATTCCAAGCTTACATTGTCCAGCTATTTAATGAGATCTCTACAAACAAGTTCCAGTGTCAATGTAAATAGAAACTGCAATTTGTAATAAAAATAATACGAAGGTGTGATTGTTTTCATAGAATGTTTAAAAATTTATTTACCTGAAAATGTTTCAGATGAGAAAAATAATTTTTAAAATTAAGTAACGAGAATTTCTATTAGAAGTAAGTATTCACATGAATAATTTTCAGTTTTCCTTCATTTAGGCTAATGATATTTTCTACTACGACCAAAAAGAAAATAAAATTTCAACAGCGATTTCAAATTGGGTAAAAAAACCTTTCCAACACAGCTGAAAACTATTCATCAGAATCATACGCTTATCGAAACGCGAGAGATGTTACCCGACAATCAAGCAACCTGACACGTTTTGTGTGAAAACAATTATTACCTAGTGTAATCTTTGGCAGAACGGTTAAGAAACGTACCCAACACCGCATGGAACATTCCAGTTAATGAGGTTCCCGTGCCAGCTGTCAACGAAAAATTCTTCCACGACAATGTCTCTCATATTAATTAATTTCCGGGCTTAGGATTATTAGAACGTTGGAACGGTTGCTTAGTTTTGTTTTAGGTTGATGCCTAGAAGCTGTAATTAAAGTTCAACTCAAGCTTTCTGGATACTGTCATTGTTTCATGGACATATATTTGCTTTTCTTGCTATAACTTACTTGGTATGAGACAGCTAAATATTTAACGTAACCCATCAGCTTTTGGTTTTACGCCAGTTATGTCTATATTATGAACCAAGTGTTTAAATATTTGTAATGATCTTTTTGTTGTTGCTTATGTTCTTTTAGTAATATATCTGTTATTATGTAATGAATTTATGTGATATATGTTCAGGATAATGTAATAAAAGTTTGAAGTTTGAAATTTTGAAGTGGTGTTTAACTCTAGCGATGTAAATTTGTGGATCTGATATTGCATGAGGTAAATTAGTATAATCAGTATATTATTGCATTTTCAGTTTCTGAAGGAATAACATTCAAGCTTCTTTTTACTAACTTTCCTGTTTGCATTTTATGTAGTTAAGACGCCCAGTTCTTTTCTTAATGAGGGTTGTAATCGATTATTATATTATATAGTCTGTTTGCTTTTTAGGAAGGTTGAGGATTCATAATTTTATGGTGTTTTACAGAACATTATTTATTTACTTCTTGAGTTTCTTTGTAATATGGTTTTGAATAACTATTTGCACTAGAATTTAAAACAATAAACTATATACTTGAGTTTCGTTGGGTTTTCTTCGTTATCTGAAACCATGTATGATGTATTCGAGATTTTGATTTGACAATATAGGAGAATATTACAATACCGCTTCTTTCTTCTTGGGCCATTTATAAAATCAACAATTTAATCTTCCAGTCACATTAATTAACTTTCATGTGCTGGTGAGTTATGTACAATTTTAAAAGCTTTTCAATTTGCATTTTCAAGTCCTAAATTTTCACGCATCACAGATTCAGTAGAAAGAATTAACCGCATTAAAACTCTATATTTGAATGTGCCGCTATCTACACATTATGCTTATTTTTAAATAAATAATAACATTATTTCAAATTCAGAAAAAAGCTGACTAAAAAACATAGCACACAGGAGATGCATTAACAACGTTAAAAAGTAAATTGTTATTGCTTAGTTTTTACCCTCAGAGTGCACAGAGTTTTTACGCTCATGCAAATGAGACTGCTTTGTGGATGCAGTCCCATTTGCATGAGTCGAGTTACATTAACCCATTTGTATGCGTAAAGCGTTTCAGCAGGCCCGTGTTAAATCGCTTCTACCGGTGAAGAATAAAGTCAAGCTGAGAAGGGAATTGTATAGAAGATTTCGGTTGAAATGAGATGAAGTAACTAAAATTTTTAAGAGAATTCTAATTACCTAATTTGTTTCACGATGAGGGGCAGGAAGTAAATTCTCGAAAACAGTTGTCTCGCAGTTGTTAACCAAAATTTATAATTTCAAGGAATAAAGAAACTCGCAGACATAGATTGAGCTGTTTCGGTTGGCGTCAAAACAAAAACAATTAGACAACTAATAACTTGAAAATCAACACACTTTAATTGAAAACTACATTGTAAATATTAAAAAAATTGCAAAAAATATGAGAAAGCATTTCGTTTTCATCATATAACATCGCTCAGGTGTGCTCCACTTGAAGTAAGGCACATTTCCAAACGTTACATATGACTTTCCTTCACAAATTCACCGGAATTGCATGAACATTCTTTTGGGATATAAACTTTCAGTTCTTGTACAATGCGAAAAAAAATGGGGCAGTTCTATAGCTTCCGTTCTACTAGGCCGATTGACAAAATTCAAATTGCGGTTTCATGTCTCGAAAGAGCGACTTATGATATATATTAGATTTATATATAGCATTGTTCTAACATAGGTATTGACAGAAAATCAGACTTTTTCTGAACTGATATGCCATTTGTTTTTTCATATTTCGATTCTACGGCTCAGATTATGCCTAACTATTAAATTTTGTAGAATCTGGTGCGAAATTTACGGAGAAATTCAAACATTTACCTTGGCGCATTTTTTTCAGTTTGCGCCAAGAATAATTCACTTGGCTATTTTCTTAATTTATAGCGATCTATTATCCTTTGCTTTTTGTCACTGCAGACAAGTGGAAAAAAAGTCATCTTTCGTAATTTCAAATAATTTTAACAAAGTGCGTAAACCACATTTGGCGTTATTATCACTTATAACAAATATGCCAAATTTCCAAACACGCCAATATGTAAATTCGTGCATATCTTAAAAAATGTTGAATAAAAACTCTAATGTTTTGCAGATTTTCTTAAAAATACATCGACTTTAACATGATGTTAAATATTTTATAGGTTATAATTCAAAATGTTTTTGAAAAATTTTTTAAAAAAAATTATGAATAAATCATAAGTAATAGTCGAATTTTATTTGGAATGAACTTAAATTTCGAAATGTGAAAAGAAGAATCAAATACGTTTAATAAAAAAGGAGATATTAACAAATATATACCAAATTCAATTAACACTGAGGATAAAAAAAATCTAATACATATCCTATAGCGCGCTTTCGAGACATGAAAAGTGTAAGTTAAATTTTGTCAACCGGCCTAGTAGAACAGGAGATACAGAACTCTCCCTCACTCTTTTCTTTCCCTCAGTGTACGATATTAGTTCGATGGGCTTAGAACGTTTGTTTTAAATAGAACTCATCGGAAAAAACTACATGCTGATAAATCAGGAGAGCCTGCAGGTCATTCAGCGTCTCCAAAACGAGAAATGACGAAGATATTCTTTTGATAAGACAGCCAGCGGTTTATGATGCAATATGAGTGGATGTCTCGCACACAGAATTCGAAATTCTGCATGTTGAAATACTCAATTAAATGGGAATGAGTGTCTTTGAACATTATCGGATAATTTAGAAATTACGGTGTGATTTTTTAGCCTGAAAAGACTTATTCTCGTTAAACGATTTTGCGTTTTTCTCTTTTCGTTTGAAAATGTGAAAAGGGGAAGTACGAAACAATATACGATATTATTCTTTCATATTTTGTCTGTCTGTTATTGATTAACAACCTAAGCTATTTAGAAACAGCAGATGCAGTTCTGAAGAATTTTTTTTAAATTTTTAATTTTATTGGTTTAAATAAGCGTTTAATGCTGAAACGAATTATGGTAGAAAAACTGAAAATTACTATAAAAACTGAAACTCGAAAATTAATATTAAATTTTCTACCACGCCGTTAACCATTTCATAAAATCATTCTCCAGTCGGCAGAAATTTCTTAATTGTTTTCACTTTATACTGAAATGTAAACGTAAAAAATTGATTTCCCTTTTTAATCAGAATAAATGCAATAAAAAAACCTTCCAGTCGCGTTTCAATAGTTTTCAAAAATTGCAAAATAGCCCTAGTTCTGTCCATTAAAAGGGATAAACATCGTCAGTTATTTAAAATTGAATTTGATGTATACAAGTTTCCCCTGGAACTTTGAAATTCGTGTCCAAAATTCTATACAATTCCTACTTAAAGATCCCATTCCTGATATAAACTCCTGAGGTATATACAGTATTTCTTTCCAGTGTGGATTGTATACATTGGTCAGATTAAAACAGCCTTAAAACTTTCCACTAAGAAACGTGATGAATATGTTAAGAGAAGAGAAACACAGAAATCTTCTGTTGCTCAACAATGTTGGACAAAATTTATATTTTTCATTTTTCTACAGCCAAAATTATTCCAAAATATCTTCCTTTGACAAACTAGATTTTCTAGAGGCATTTCACATTATAAAAATCTTTCAGCCCTAGTTAATGATAACAGATTCCAATCCGAATTTATCCTTAGGTTTTTAAGGAAATTATTTTGGATTTGGCTTCATTTTTCCACGATAGTTGTTGCAGGCAGCTACGTCATTTTGTGCCTGCGCGCGCGTGTATGTGTGTGTGTGTGTGTGTGTGTGTGTGTGTGTGTGTGTGTGTGTGTGTGTGTGTGTGTTGGAAACTTTGGCGAATTTTCTAGTCTATTCTTTTCACTGGTACAGCGAAAGCATAGGCTTGTCTTTTCTCATTTTTTTGGTTGCAAGTGAAAAAGGAGTTCCTGTGCTAAAACCTTCGAAACTGGTACACCATATTCTAAAAATTAAAGTTGATTACTATTGTTTGGACTTCTAATAATCCTATAAAACGTTTCGTTGTTCAAGCCGGGCTATTTTTATCGATAATTCAAATTAATAAATCATATTAATCTTTAAAAAAGCCTTTTTTAGGCTATCGTTAAAATCCAAACCATTTCAGATTTTTTTTAATCACTTGCAACAATTTTCAAAAAAACTTCACTCTACTCTATGCCCTATGTTGCACGATAACTGAAAGCTTTAAACTACTTTATACATCAATTCGTTTTTAACTGCACCTCCTACAGAGATGGGACATGGTGCCAAAATTAAACCGTCTATTTATTTCTGCTTCAACCTGTAAGAAAGCAAAAGGATGAAACAGGCGCATCAGCCACGGCGCAGCAGATGTGGTAGATAATCGGCGACCAAGGACTTGGGTCGAAAGCAGGAAAGCCGAAAGTAGCTCGAAATGAGAGGCGAAAGGAGTAAGTTGGTTGGTGGTTTAGAATTTTTTAATATGGTAAATCCCTAGAAGCCTATTTGGCTAAGAGAAGAGACGCCTTCGTAGAGGATTTTCTGAGGAAACATAGCTCGTATGCAGGCTAGATATGTGGAAAACCATGAAAATGCCTATGCAGCAAGAATTCGGACTCGGATTCGAACCCCGGATCAACTACCCGTGTTAAGCGACTTTACCGCTAAGTAACTGGTGCTTTGTTGGATGTCAGAAAAAATAAAAATTTTGATGGGAAAATATCGCTTTACATTATCTAGTGCGGGTTAGCTTGATAGCATCATGTGGAAACACAGCTTGTATGCTCTGGTTTTATCCACACGAACATGACGGTCACAGAGGTCAGTACAAATTACGCGTAGTTATCTTGTAATTGTTGAAGTATGTTCTCGGGAAATAAAGAAATGTTTATTTTATGTGGATAATGCAAATTGTTTTCTTGTGCGTTTTTTTTCTACCTGGAATTGTAGTTCATATTCCATAAATCTGACATAATCTTTAATGGAGACGTAATTGAGTTTAAATATCTGTAACAATTTTCATTTTTAAATTTCTTTTGAAGTAGCATATTAATTTCATAAAAACCTAACAGTTTGCTACTTTTACTTTAATGTAAAATATTACTTGATCCTGTTAAAATTATTTTTAAACATAATGCATCCCTTAAATCTTTTACCATACTATCCAACTTAACAAATTCTTCGCATTAAAAGTAAAATAACATTTTTCTCTTCAGCAGTGAATTAATTCCGATTGTGCACTTTCCACAAACATAAGCAGAATTCTTAATTTGTACCTTCTGAAAGTATCTCCTTTGAACAAACATTTAAGTGTTTTAGCTCTCTGTGGATTTACTGCTTTTTATGCTTTGGAAAAAAGCCAACAAGAGTAATTTTTTCCTCTTTCTCCTCACCATTATACTATAAATCTTAGTATGTACCTAAATTAAAAAAAATAATATACTTCCTTGACAGTATGGGTCTATCGCAGAAGTTTACTGCTCAAAACAATACTGTCACAATGCAAATAATATCTTTTTAAATGTAATGAGGGAAGTTGTTACTTTATCAGGGTAGCTGAGCTTTACCTGAGGGGATAAGCTGTTTAGCGCACAGTAAACTATGTTTTGCGGCAATAAAAATTGTATTCGTCAGTGTAAGACCTAAATTCGCTCCACATGTTAGATTATGGGCTTCTTACTCAGAATTCTGAATTCATTTTTCCCACTTATTTTAAGATTTAAAGGAAAATCATATTAAAAACATTCTTCGCTTAGATATATTTTTATCCTTCCCCCCTCCCAAAAATTTTATTTACATAAAACGTTTATTCTTATTTAATAATTCAATATCAAGTTCCTCAATTCTCTTCCAAATTTACTTTTCTAGCACAAATTCTGCACTTTAGTCTTTGAATATATAGTAGAAGCACAGGAGATTTAACGTCCTTTATATTTAAAAATCTTTAAATATTTATTTTAATGTGATTCGGAACAGCGTATTTGAGTAAACAGATATCTAGGTTTCTCTAAATATGTATATAAATAGAGCTAAAATTTATAGTTAATATTTAGAGAAAAATTACTTTTATCTTTTGTTTCATTTTATTAATATATATTGATCTGAATATTATTCTACTTAAGAAGGAGAAAGAATTGAATGTCATCTGCATATATAGGTTTGAATGTCGTCTGTATATATAGTACACACGGCTTATTAAACTCACTGGTTAATAAACTCAGTCGCTTATTACGTTCAGATTTCCAGGAGCCAAACCAAATGCATACTGATGAATTAGAAACTCCAATTAAACTCGTTCCTGCAGATTATTAAACTGAGATTGTCAAAAGACGGAATCTTCAACGCTAGACTATCCTACATATATCTATCAACGCTTTTCGTAGCTCATCTATTTAAAGTATAGTGGACTGCTGCTTTATCGTTTAGATATGTAGCTCTTCAAAAAGCAGGTGTAACTGAAATCTTCCTACCCGTCCCTGTGTCTGGAGACACTGTTTGCAGAATTCTTAATCCACAGTAGATTTCAGAAAAGTAGAATTTCCCTAACAGGAACAATCATCTTGAGCAGAGTGCCCAACAATTTTGGGAAAAGTGCAGGAATCTGGGAAAATTATTGGCTGATTATAGGATTTTTAGACAAATAGCGCATTTTTATTTAATTCCGAGTAGCAGACATTTAAAAAAATAACATATAAATAAAACAAATGCACAGTCTAATGTTTTATTGTTAATAAACATTTTTAAAGGTTCAGTCAGTTAGGTTAGTTATGCATAAAATAAAAATGAATAATTTGAAACATTTAATTCTAAAAAGGTCTTAAACAGTCATTTCTTAATTAATGTGGTTTTTGAATATATAGTTTTTTACCAAGTCATTTATATTAGGATTAGTTCAGTTCTTGAAGATGCTAGCAAAATTAGGTGTTTTAGGTGCATCTCATTTAACGTTGAGCGATATTTTGACTTAATTGTGTTAATAATTGGAAACATTTGTTCACAAACATATGTATTCAAACCCGCAACAATATCTGACAGCCAAATCTGTAAATTTGGAAAATTCCTTGTTGGTGCAAATTAACAAAATTCAACGTAATGTGGATCACTTGCAGTTGCAATAAGTTCCTTATATTTGTTTATCAGTGTAATATACTGCCGTAGGTCAATAATATTGATTACCGACTAAACAAACAAACGGTAATCTCTCTAATGCTTTCGAATAAACCATTGGAAGAACCAATTTTTTAATTTGTGACGTGCGTTTTACATGCAGTATGTAAAAATGCCAAAACAGTAACAACAAAATTACATCTAAACTGCGAAGTTCAAATACAGCATTGCTCATATTATTTAAAAAAGGAATTACAATTTATGAAGAACTTACAAAACTTTCAAATATCTCAAAGAAGTGCAAAACGGGCGGAGAATAGAAAGACGTTGAAAGCGCTCTTCTACAAAGATTTAAAGCTGTGAGACTGATAAATGTTACAATTTCTGGAAATCTTTTGACCACTTGTAGAATTCGCTAAAAAGCCAAGAGAAAATTTTGTGACAACTCATGTTTGGCTCAAACAAAATAAATAGAAATAACATTGTTTATCAGGAACTACATGGTGCAAGGGTCATATCATCACACAGCTAATAACTAAATAAAAGGCGTTTCACTTACTAACTGCTACATGAATGCAATCTACAATAATTTTATAATACAGACAAAACTGGACTGCATTACAGAGCACACATTAACATTTAAATGAAACAGCACTTGTCTCAGCCAACATCGACTTGGCCATTACTAATGCCAGAAGCGGTGGTCACTTTATTACGGAGGCACCTAATAGCTGGGCCACCTTTGCCTCCTGTGAAAGGACAAACAAAGGATGGCCAGTTACAACCATGTCTTCTCCTGGATTCGAACCCCGGCCTTTGGTATCGCAGTTAACTCCCCCAACAACTATACCGTCTAGGTAGTGACTTAGGAAATTGAAACAATAAATTTTTGTGCTATCAATGTGCAGTACGGATTCGACAATGAAAATAACAGCACTAATTATTGACTAATTAGCTGCAGCAAACTCTAAACTCTGTCTGAAAAATATTTGTGTCTCCTCTCGCAAATATATTTTCTAACATTCAATCTGGAGACCAGGATATTATTAAGGCTTTCAAATGCTAATACAAAAGAGATGTCCAGGAAACAATAAAAAGAATTGAATTTTATAAATACCAAGCACTTTGAAGAAGATACGTAAGTCGATATATCTACTAGAAGCCATTCGTATTATAGTCACTGCTGTTATGGTATTTTTAACATTTAACATCATTGATTCATTATTTATGAGTGCCATGATAGTGTAAACTTCTTTTAAATCATATCAACACTAAAATACAGCAAAAGGAGAAATTGTGTGACATACATTAAAAACAAAATATAGATAAGATAAATGGGTATCAAACAAGTATAGTTGTAAATACCATAACGATAATACAACAAGTGTAATATTACATACCTAAGTGTTGCGTAAAGCAATGTAAATAAACCATTCAAGTTTTAATTTAATTTATTGGGTCCAGTGTTCTAAATTATGAGTGAAACAAACAAGTTTAGAAAAATTAAAGCTCAACTTTATTTGGAATTTAACAATAAAATTTCTACAACATTTTTATGGGTAGTCAACAGAAGAAATCATCTAGTGACTGAAGCCGGAAACAGTGGTTGGCTTGATAAATAGGAACATAACCGACAACAATATTTGTTTAACATATTACATTTTTCAGGTGGTGGCACATAGTCTGTAGAAACTAAGAAAAAGGAATTCACATACCTTAAACTTTCATAAGTTAATACATTATGGGGAGGGCTCTCATAAAGATTAACTTTTAATTATGGGCACGTGTCCTGCTTCCTTGAGGGGAACCTATTTTCTCCGTCAGTGGAAGAAATTCTATAAAATAAAGTAAATAAAGTAAATAAGAACGTATAATTTTTAGTATCTTGCGTCCCTCCTCTCCATGGCTTCGATCCGACAGTTTTGCTGGCCATTTCTCTCCAGTTTTGCCTTTGACAGAGCTCTCTCGAACGATTTTTCGGTCTTAACAACTGCTTCTTGTCTGGCGAAAACTTCCAACTCCCTCCTCGAAGACAGCTGCAGGCTCTTTTTCTTCTTCTCGCAAGACCCCCGGCTTGGAGAAGCCTGAAGTTCCAAAAGTCACCAATTGCAAGGCAACGCTATGAGGAGAATCCATGGCAGTAGGTCTAATGGTCTTGGGTGGGTGTCTGAGGTTGCAGATATCCCTTTTTCTGCAAGAATTACAGTCGGCATTTGAGGTCAATCAACTTTTCTTCTACGAATGAAATAACGCATTCCTTCAGCTAGCCTCGCACAGGGTGTCACTCTTGCAGGGGTGGAAGCCTAACGGACTCCCAATTACCCTAGTGACAAAACCCCGGCGTGGAGTAGCTGCATACAAAAAAAACTCTAGAAGCAGTGTGCAGATTCGAACTTAGCTAAGGAAATTTCCAGACAACCGTCTGGCAGAGATAAGCATTCTGAGAATTTTTCTCCAGGGAAATTTCGAAAACAAGGCAGTAAATCTTCTTTCCCATCACAACGTAAAAATTTGAGAAAATGAATTAAAAAAAACTTGCTTTTAATTACTAAATTAAATTAAACACCGAAGAATGTTTCTACAGTTGAAATATAATAATAACACAGTGAAATTCATGTTTCTTAATGATTCTACAGTTCAAATATAATAATTACACAGCGAAATTCATGTTTTTTAAGAAAGTTTCTACAGTTCAAATATAGAAATTACACATCTAAATTCATGTTTCTCAAGAATGTTTCTAGAACACCACAAACGACTTTACCACCAGAGTCAGAAAATATCGATTCAAACTTTACCAGAAAGAGGGGTACGTTAAAAAAACGTAATAAACTTTATACACCAACTAGTGTAAAACAAAGAACTTCAAAATTCAAAGTGAAAATGACCTTAAGAATCAACCTAACCAGAAATTAAACAACAGTATAAAAACTAAGTTATGTGTTTAAGAAGAAAATTAAATGGTTAACCAAACAACCTCAATGGATAAAAGAAAAAAATGAACTTAAATTCACTGTTAACCAAAACTGCCAATATTAAATTGACAATAATTACTTTTCAACAAAGCAAAATTTAAGATCAACTAATAAAATCAAATTAATAACTTCCAAGACTGATGACTGAATTATAATAATCATTACAATTAAGATAAGTATAGTTCAATTACGATACTGAATTAAGATAAGTATGTATTACATAACACTGCAGAAGGTCAATTTTAAAATATAATTGCAAATTGTTTTCGAAAATGCGGTTTTGTGTAAAAGAAGTTATAGGAAGAGTTATGGTAAGTTATAGGAAGAGAATATATGCAAGCTATAGGAAGCCTCGGAACTGCAAGCTTCTCTGAGGAATTGCGAGATTATTGCTTCAGACATCAGTGAAGTAAGTTATGAGAAGTCATTTTTGGTATATGTGTCTATTCACAGTAATATTGAGTCAACTTGTATGAAACCTGACTGTGAAAGTCTAAAAAGGAACTGCAAAAACAGACAGCGATAGCAATCCAAAAATCTGACATGTACACCAGATGACTTTCGTGCAGGGAGTATTAAATTTTATTCATTTTTCCCTCATTTCGTTTAAATTTATTTCCAATAAATTCATCAGAGATATATTTCTTATTCATTTAATTCAGTTTTCACTTCACGACAAGGCAAAAATATATAAAAAAACTCAAAATTCTTTATTAAAATTTAAAAAAGATATACAAAAAAATAAATAAAAATAAAACACCAAATAAAGTTTAAAATTTTTAAAAAACTTGCTATTAAAAATAACACTTTCTACATAAAAACAAGCAATCTGCCAGCGTGGAAGAAGGCAGATGTTTCGGTGCACAAAACTAAAAGTTTCCTTTTAGTTCCACTCGGCAAAAAGACACTGAAGATGCAGGAAGACTTAATTCACTATTCTGCTAAGTTTCAAGTGTAAACAAATACAGCTGCTATAATAAAAAAAACTGGATTAGCCGCACTTAAAGAACTTTTAAATTGTCGATAATTAAAGAACTATTGCAAGTAGGTTAACAAAAGGCATATAAACTTTAACCGAAACAAAAAAAACCACATAATTCGGACACTTTTAAAGCGAAAAATGTATAAGGTATTTCTTCCGCCTTCTTCGCATGCCTTCGTGGTGTAGTGGTCTGCATGCTCGACGCCTAACTGACAGTTCCGTGGTTCGAATCCCGGCGAAGACGTTGCACATTTTTCATCATATTTCTGCTTTCAAGAAACCTAATGTCTCTACAAATGCACAATTTATCAACACATAAGAATAAAAACAAACTGAGCTCACTGAACCGAGTAACAGACTGGGTACATATATATATATATTCATTTACTTTTGGTGCGAACGATTGCAACCAAAATAAGAGGTTAACAAGTACATGTTATAGTAGTCCTATATAGTTCTGAGACTATTCGTGTTTGAGTTATGCGAGATACACACATACATACGTACGCACGCATATGCCACAGAAAAATCTGTTCTGAATCTATTTTAAATCAGTTTTATAATTCATTCTGTGATAAAGTGTGCTTTATTCTGTCCTTAGGTACAGATGTCATGCAAAAATATCATTAATTTGCATTCGATAGCTGTCAAAATGGCTGTTTTCGTTGAAATATGATACCCGAAATGTTTCTTGAATACAATTACCTTTACTTGGTACAAGGAAGTAAAAAGTGTGATATCATACCGTCATCAACTGAATCTAGAAAAGCACTGTATATTCAAAGAAAAATCTTGAACTGAAAGATGCTGCTCAGAAAGTTGTCAGCAATTTTCAGCAGTTTTACGAAATTTAGAAAACAATTGAAAAGCAGTTATTGAAGAATATGAGACAAAATCAAGTAACGTAGTTGTTTTGGCTAAAATATATGTTTCTGATAATATTGGAATTGACCTTAATAGTTTGCTGCATTCTCTTAAGTTTTATTTGTTGTTATATCAAAATCAACAACAATCAATAATCCCTTTGTAAAACTCTCTTTAGATTCTTTGAACCATGTTCAAAGATTTTTTTCTTCTCTTTCATGATAATATATAGATCTTTTTTTATTACGGCCATTTAAATATACCCAAGATTCATCTATTGTGACAACACTTTTCCATTTTTGCCCGAAAAATTGTTTCTCATGAAGAATTCTTCAGTACATTCTGCTTCCTGCGATATGTCGTGGAAAAGAAACGATGACATTACATTTTTGCGCCTTTTTAAAATTCATATCATCATTAATCTCTTTGTTCATAGTTAATACTGATCATTTTAATGATTGTGTAACTAACCTTGTCTTCGAAGGTTTCCCTTAACATTAAAATTCCGGCCTTTCCAATTTCCTTCGATACGTATTTTGTGCAATTTTTTTTTCTTGCAGCTAATAACTAAAAACGAATAATTTTCTTCGAAAAGAGCACAAGCATAGCTTTCAGTCCATTGCTTCTTTACCATGGCCATTTTGAATGAAAACAAAATTGTCAAATAGCAGATGATAATTTACACTTTCAAAAATATAGTTGCAGTTAAATTTTTTTCCCAAGCAGGCAAATTTTTATAGCAAAGCAAAATCGTCTAAAAATATGCCAACAACATCTGCAGTGGCCGATTTAATGTTTTCGGATTATGCATTCACAAATATTTTTGATTCATCAGTGATATGCTATACTAAGAGCTCCCATTCTTGAATGAAGTTTACAACTTTAAGATGCCGCAGTTAAGAATTGAAGCAGTAAAAGCAGTCTAGCTGAGACAGGAAAGAGGAGATTTAATACGACGTGCCTAACATAAAAGTTTTGCTCAGAATGAATCGCTTTCAATTCTGATTAATTCCAAATGGTTGATAATAATTTTAGTTTACAAATTTAAAATCATTACATTGGCAGAAGCGGTTTCTAAGAATCTGCTCCATGCGGTTTTCCTAAGAGTCATGCAAAGAACATTAATTTTGAAATCATGCTGTTTAGATATTTTAAGCGGTTACTATTTTTAGGACAGAAAGGGGGAGTAACCAAATTAAAATGGATAGACAAGGGAATGCTGCAAATGAATGTTATAATATAGATTTACATATATTTTTATCTTACGAGCATATATTCTGCATTTCAATTAAAAAATATAAAATTTACGTCTAGTGTTCTTATTTAAGTATTGCTGCAGTCCTGTTGGTCGAATTATTTTCCATCGTTTAGCATTCCTATAAAAACTCCTAAATTTTCTGAACATTAAGAAAACAAGCTATTTCTCAATCTAAAGAAAATCAAAAAATGCATCCTTTTTCCCCAAATTTTATGAAGATACTCGGACATTGAAATTAAAACCTATTTCAAGTGCCACTTTGAAAAGTGAAGCGTAAAAATTCAAAAGTGTTTTTTTCATCTTCGTATTTTTTTTCCTTAGACTTCTTCAATTAATTGCGAATTGCTACCCAGTTGCCAGGTTCCTGAGATCAAAATCGCGCGAAATTGATCAAAGGGCCAGCCGGTAGTTCTTATTAAAGAGAAAAGAGACTCCCCCCCCTTTCCTTTTCATCCGTTTTACCCGGAATATTTTTTTCTCCACTATCTGGATTCCAAGTGCTTGGATACCAATAACAACAATTACTAAACATTTTTTTTCACTTCTCCTTGGTAATCTGAAAGAAAATGATTAAAAAAGGAATTAGAAAAAAAACTACGTTGCCTCTGGCTGGTAAAACATCGACGGTAAATTGAAAAGAGAAAAAGCAAAATAGCATTTTTAAAATAGTAAGAATATTGTAGTATCTCTTCTTTTCTCTTAATTTTTTATGGTATTAAAAAAAATATTGAAAAAACGGAATTAGTGAGGAGGAAATGCACTCTGCATTTGAAAGAAAACAAATACTTCGCCTGACATATGATAATTCCGAATTAATTATTATTCTTCTTCTTTATTCCTGGATAAAGTCTCTCAGAGTTTATGGGCAAATAATATAAAATATATTCAAGCATAAGGCGGAAAATTTGTTATAAAGAGTTAAAGATGGTTTACAGTAAATTGAAAATATTACTGTGTAAGTAAAATACGTAGTTAATAAAATAATTTGTATGTTAATAAAAAATAAAAAAACACTAGCAATATATGGCATAATCTCTAAATATTTGCAATGTTATAAATAATTATAGGAAAAACCTTTCACCGTTGTTGCACAATTGTATATGTATTGTTCATATAATTATATAGAAGTTCTTTTAAAACCAATGTAGAAACTCTGTGTAAGCTAGAATGCTGAGGATCAAATTATCATAGATTTCTGTTTTACAAATGAACGTTATTAACGAAATGAATTACTTTTTACGGATTTTAAAAATTCGTAATTCTTACCATTTACTCATCCTTTTGAGTTCTTTGTACGAAGTAAAATAGAAGTATTGTCATCGCGGAAAATTTCGGGTGTTATATTTCAACGAAAATATCCATTTTGACAGCTATCGAATGCAATTTAACGATAATTTTCCATGATATCTGAAAGTGATAATAGAATAAAGAACTCATTTTCCCCAAGGAAATTATGAAAGTGATTTAAAATTAATTCTGAATAGATTTTTTTAGTGGTGTCTGTGCGTACGTAAGTACATATGTATGAATGCATCTCGCGTAACTCAAAAATGAGTAGCCTCTGAACGTTGACATTTTGTGTTTAGGACTGCTATAACATGCAGATGTGCACCTCCTATTTTGGTCGCCAAAAGTATATAAATATATGTATACATATATATATATACTCGGCTCAATGAGCTCAGTATTTCATGCTTATATGTTGGTAAATGGTGCATATTTTGTTTTAAAAATGTTTGAATTAAGTTGTTCTTATCTTGAAGTTGAGGTTTTTATGCCTTTAGTAAATCTACTATCAAGATGTGGAGAATTATCGATAATTTGAAAGTTGTTTAAGTGCGGCTAAGCCTAATAATGTTTCATACGGCAGCCATGTTTGTTTACATTTGAAACTTAGGAGAATAATGGATTTGTTGCCAATCTAGAGAAACTAAGCTTCGCAACAACAAAGATAATACCTTCTTTTATGATTGCGAATTAAATCATGCTTAATCCATTCTGGAATATTTAAGGTTTACTTCGTAATTTTTAATATAGATATTTCGAGTTTTTATGTATTTTTGCCTTGTCGCGAAGAGAGAACTGAATTAATTGAATGAGAAATCCTGAATCGTCTGTGAAAAACTGTTCTTTCTTTCCCACCCCTTTTTTTTTTGTTTGTTTATTTTGTACATCGTTTTCCATTTATCATAGTATTTGAACGGAACATGTGGCAACGAGAAGATAATTCTTCAGACGATATACATAATTTTTGTGCTTTCTGAGTTATAAAATGATTGAGATGTAAAGCTGTTAAGTGAACGTTGCTCCAGAGTGTCGCTATGATAAACAAGTATATCGAACTTTAAAGAGTGCATTTGTTCTATTGTGGCTTATACACTATCGAAGAAGAAGATTTAATTCAATCCAATAAGTTTAAATTAAGTGCAAAATGCGTATAATTTAATATTCCATACAAGGAAGTCATGTGGTGTGCACATCAGATATTTTCATTTATTTGTAGGTTTTCGTGTGCTATGACTTATCTCATTTGTCTGATAGTAACATCAGAACATGCCCACGAAGATCATCGTGGCCATGACTGCAAGATTGCTGTTGTCGTTGGTAACAGCCTTGAGCACCATACAAGTGACAGTACAGCTTAGCTCAGTTCCGCCCCCCCCCTCAATTTTGATGAAGAACGTATCGGGGGGACGTGTCTGAAAGCCCTCTTTCTCTACCACTAACTTCTCAAGAAAACTTTCGTCTCGCCGCATATTTATAGTGCCCCCGTGCCGCAGAGACACTATACATTTACAAACATCCATAACTTCTCCGGGATTCAAACCTGGGCCTTTCTGTACGGCAATCACAGTCGCTCACCATTATCCCTTTGGGCGACTTTATTTTTAGGTGCATTAGTACGCATCACATTTCTTTTACATTTTTAGGTGAATTAGTACGTATCACATTTCTTTTACATTTTTAGGTGAATTAGTACGTAAGCAAAATATTCTGCTCCGTTTTGACAGAATTGTGTTGCTGCAAGAGAGGCAGTAAGAATTTCGTGTTCTTCCCCATTTTTGTGAAACTTGAATACTAATCAGTTTCCCTTAGAAATACTCCACAAAGGCATCCCTTCCCTTAGAAAGATAGCCCTTGTGTGCACTACCATATTCAAATAACAAGACCTAACCTTTTACAGATGATTTGTCCTTATAATTCAATTTATTATGTTTACGATTAGAAGCAATGCATTTTACTTTTGATCAGAGATAACGAGATAAATCAAATTTCTTTTAGACAAATAAAACATCTTCTGTTCTTTTTAGACAATTATATTATTAATGGAATGCCTATGCCTAGTTTTGGATTAACGTCCTTGGTTATTACAAAATATATATGTTCCATCTGTCATACTTAGGCAGTAGTAGAGAGCATTTTCATTTCATCATTTTTAACTCTAGAAGCGCCAGGGCAGCCACAAATTGTTGGTTTTTCCTAAAACCCCTCGAAAATTATTAGTACCAAATATGAATCGAATAAAATTTTAGTTAACGAATATATTATTAGTTATCCTTAAAAGCGTCGCGAGCAGTCTTATTGATTGCTCATAATACTAAAAATTGTATGGAAACAAAGGCAGTTTTGAACAATCAAGAAAATTGGAGAATATCTTTAGAAGAGCTTGATGCTTTTATTGCTATTATTTATGCAAGAAGAATTATTGCAATGATATGGATCAGGAATTTTTTGTGGAATAATGCATGGGATCCTACGTTTTTCGAGAAACAAGGTCTCGCAATCGCTTTCAAGATATTTTGAAGTATCTAAATTTGACTTAAAGTCAACTACAACTCAGCGTTAATAGGGAGAAATCTCGGAGCTTCTAGTGTTAAGAATTATTAAATTATTAATTACTACTACTTCCTGAAAGACTACTAACATTTATTCTTATTTATTTCTTAATTTATTAAATAACCTTCAACCTTTCGCCACTACAAGGGCCGAATGTGATGGCCATTTCATTATGAAAGCAGCTAATAAGGTGGCCACCGTTGCCTCCTATGAAGGGACGAACAGTTACAACCATGCCCTCTCCGGGATTCGAACCCTGGCCTATCTCTGCGGCAGTCAGGGTTATTAACCATTATATCGGCTGGGCGGCACTAAGACTTAATTTACAGCCGAAATGTTAAGGTTTCTTAACTACAGATACGACCTCTCTTTTACTTCAGAATAAAAGCATTCGTTCTTTCAATTTTAGGTTAAAAAAATTTAACAACTATAACATATCCTCCGCTTTGTATCCTCTGTAATTTCTGTTAATTTTAATTTTAAAGCAATATTATCAGGAAACAGTTTAATTAACATGGAAATAATAAGCTACACCGGTATATTGGTTAGCGTCGCTGACTGCCGTGCCGAAGGGCCTGGGTTCGAATCCCGGAGAAGGCATGGATGTTTGTCAATGTATACTGTCGGTGCAGCATGGTGGCACTCTAAACATGCAGCCAGCCAAAAGTCCTTTCGTGTGGTTTGAGGGAAGGGGAGGAGGGTGAGAGACCCTCTGACCCTTCCCTCCTCCGGAGTGCTCTCCATCAAAATTGGGAACGGAACTAAGCCAAATCGCACTGCCACCTGTTAGGTGTTCAAGGCTGTTGCCAACGACAGGCGTAATCTTGCGCTTCGTGCCACGAGGAATTTCGTGGGCTTGGGCTGACTTTGTCAGACAAGTAAGTAAGCATAAGTAACAAAAACAACAACAACATAATAAACTACTATATGAATAGCATGTGTCATATATACACTATTCCCATAGATTCGAAATTTCTAATTTGAATTTCACAAGCATAGTGCACTTTTGGAGCTCTTTTAAATTAATGGTAGAATGTACAGGAAGCAAGTTTAGTAGATTAATTATATATTCCAGTTATAATCTCCTTACAATGGCGTTTTCTTTTAAGAACTCAATAGCTAGATCATAATTGTTCTCTGAAATAAAAAGCCCTTGCGTAAGCAATGAGGGCTGATCTTTAAAATCAATACCCTTTAGTTAAATTTCTTTAGTTTGTTAAGTGATTAATTGTTAAGAATTAAGCTTCTAAATTGAGCTCAGATTCCGGAAACCTTTTAAGTGTGCCATCAAATCGATCAGTAAGAATCTTAGGTACTTCTGCATTGGATTTCTTTTCAAGTTTCTTATCATGTGAAGAAAATAAATTAGTTTTAATATCTACCCGTTTTTGCATAAATTTTTGAAATAAAAAATTTAAAATTTTCATAGTAGCTTACAGTTCCATGTGTTATTCCAAGAACCATGTCTAGCCTGATACGTCTAACCCATTTGCTTTATTGCTGTTAGAAAACTCGTTCCAAATTTTTTGTTGCCATTTTATTTGTCGATTTCTTCTTAAATAGTAACAATCAAAGAAATTTAATTCCCCACGTGAAGAATAGTTTTTGATAATTATTGTATAACCTGATATTATGATTTCGTAATTAATTTGTAAATTGATTATTTGATAATTATTGAATGACCTGTTTCTGAGAATATTACTGAATTATTTTGATAATTACTGTGGTTACAAGAAGATTTAAGAAAAAAGTAACGATTAGATATGATGATATATTAGTTAATTTTTTTAATAAATACAGCGTAAAAGTACACTCATGTCCATAAATCAAGGATAATTCGGAGTCACGCGGAAATCGAACTCTAAAATAAATTTATCACCTGTAAAATCACTACACACATCTTCAAGAATCATATGCAAATTGCAGGAAGTAACCAGATGACACCGATGGTACATCACAATGACGAGAGTGTAAGAGAGTGATATATAAGGAATACAGGCAAAGAAGTAAAATTGTTCGCACGCGTTTTATGAGCATTTCAGTGCAATAACCGAATAGTTATGACACAAAGGACGCATTTGGATGATTTTTTACGTGGTAGAATTATCCGCCGTCTGGAATCTGGGCGTACCCAACTGAAAGTATCAGACGAAGTTGGAATAGCCCAGAGTGTCATCTCCAGGCTTTGACAACGATTCCAAGATGATGGTAATGTGAGTAGACGTTACAGCACAGGTCGCCCCAGAGTTACAACGCCGAATGAGGGCTGGTATTTGGCACTTACTGCCAAACGAAACAGGCGGAGCACAGCCTCAGACCTGTTTCGTCAGCTCTCTTCGGCCACTGGTACGACAATTTCAAGGCAGACAGTGTACAGACGCTTAGGGCAGATTGGTATATATGCTCGTAGACCTGTCAGATGCGTTCCACTTACTGGAACTCACTGTCGCCTGCGGTTAGCCTGGAGTAGAGAGCATGCATCGTGGACACCGCAACAGTGGGCTTGTGTGATGTTTTCCGACGAGTCCAGTGTTAGCTTGCAGTCTGATTCTCGCCGGACTTTCATATGGAGAGCTCCAGATACCCGATCCACCAAGAAAACATCATTGAACGACACCGTTACGGTGGTGCAGGAGTGCTCGCTTGGGGTGGAATTATTCTGGGTTCCAGAACTGACCTATATGTTCAAATTGGAACGATGACTGGGCGCAAATTTGTGTTTATGGATGACAACGCCCGTCCTCACCGTGCAAACATCGTAAGCGAATGCCTTCATTCGGAGGATATCACCCATATGGACTGGCCAGCATTCTCACCGGACTTGAATCCAGTAGAGCATGTGTGGGACATGCTTGGGCGACGAGTTGCATCCCGTCAACCTCCTCCTGCATGTCTACCGGAACTTCGGAGAGCATTGCTTTTTGAGTGGTGTAATATCCCCCAAAATCAGATCGATAATTTACTACTCAGCATGCCTAGGCGTTGTACGGACTGTATTGCATCGTCTGGGAGACATACAATGTATTAACAATCATACCAACCATGTAATATTGTTTTTTTGTAAACAGGTTTTTTTTTGTAATTTGCTCCAGGGAGAAAAAATCGCTAATTTTTTTAATAATATCAAACATATAGCATCTTTTTTTTTTGCTCTTTACCTTTTGTTTAATAAATAAGCTTTACAAATAAGTCAAATTTGTTTTGCTTCTAACACTTCCTTTGCCTGATTTTGCATTATCCTTAATTTATGGACATGAGTGTATTTGAAGTATGAAGTTCTAGGAAACGGATACAGTGTATTACTAACGTAAGGTATTGCCATGACATCAAATATTTGAGATTGCGTTTATTGACATAATATTCTTTATAACGTTAAACGTTTTAAAAATTTATCTTTCACAAAATAGGAGGTACTTTTGTCGGTAATCACAATTTCCAAATATCGGAGTTGCAGACAAAAAAAATACTAAAAACAAAGTTTAAAAGAATAATACACAACTCTGTAAGGAAGCAGCTTTTGTCTTATCACGGTAAAAAGAGAGAGAGAGAGTTTTATATACATATAAAATAAAACATTAAAATAGAAAAAAAATTATACTATCCTGGAAATATTAAAAAAAATTTAAATCGATTTATCTCCAAACCATGAGAAACCCTTAATTAAGAAAACCAAAAATTAAAAAATATGTTTTATAAGCTATTTCAGAAAAACTATAATTAAAAAACTTTTAAGCTGCTTTAAAACCAGAAGAAATTTAAAAAAATGTTTTATCAACTTTTCAAGAAAAATTAAAACTGGAACTAAAAACTTTTTCAAACCCGTTAAAACTAGAAGTAGTTTAATTATCAAAATCTCAGTGCCTCTGGTCAATTTACGCAGGAATAATAATTTAAAACTTAAAGACCTGAACAATTTAGGAATTTCGAATTTACGTTCCGTTCCACTTTACTCTTTGAGAGAAAATAAAAAATAAAAAAATACAATTAAAAAGTGTATTATTTTAGGCTTAAACTGGCGTTTCTTTCTTTTACAGGCAAATACACGTTTCGAGAGCATTTGAGTTACGCCACTTTGGGTTAAAATACTTAAAAACAGTACATTTTTAGAATTTCTGACAGACAGTTTTGTGCATTGGAGGTAAAAATGTATTATTCTGTGTAGTGTTGCCACTCCTCGCTTTCAAATCCTTGAGTTTGTTAATACAAAATTTATAAAGTTTTACACATGTTAAGTTATGAATAAAGATTAAAAAGATAGTAAATTTAGATAATAAAACACATTTGAAATTAAAAATTCGGGCTTCCAGGTGCCAATGTGCGAGTGCAGGACTACGTTATTCAAAATTTGATGGCTCCAGATACTTTTGTTTTTTGTTGTGCGAGAAATATACATACATTTGTGCAGATTCTTCATTATTTGCATTTTTTAATATAATACAGAACGAGAATATTTCGTGGCAACAATTTGAAAAATGATGCAAGGCATTTAAATGTTTTCACACAAAATGTCTTATCAAGACTAATATCCCATTCGAAACTGGCGACCTTATTTGGTCTGGTTGGACCTTATTTAAGTTTCCAAGGTTGAGCAGAACCTTCTCTTCATCTCGAGGATTTTTCAATCTTGCTGTTATCCACTGGAACTAGTCCTACAAATCTATGAAACTTTAACTGTATTTTCTATAGTAACTTTAGCATTCGGTATTAAATTAATCCTCTTTTATATCTGATTATTTTTCCATAGCATCTTTAACGCTCTTATTCACTTACCTTTACCTTATTCGCTGTTTATTTTTCTATAGTATCTTTAACATTTATTAAATTAAGCCCTCTGGTAATCTAATATCTAAGAATTATTAGATTCTCCTTCTATTATTATCGTGCAGCATTAAGTATATCTGAAGTTTTTAATTTTAAGGCTTTTTTTCAGTATTTAATACCATGAAGGCATATATGAAATTTTAATCTGATTTGCTTAAAGACACAATTAGATTTCGCCTACTGCAATGGTTTATCATTAGATAAGTTTGAATTATGTATCAATATAAATAGTAATATTGAACTGAAAATTACATAAAATATAATCTAACGATGTCTTGCCCTATTTTAAATGTTAAATAGCTAATAATTAAGTTTTTCATTTAATTTGGCTAATTGATTAAAGAAAATTACACGAGTTGCGCAAGCGCTCAAAAATATAGTGCCCTTTCTATTGATTTAAATTTGTTATTTTCGAAAGATGTTTGTGAATACGTTACAAAACTGAAAGTTAACTATTATACTTTATTTTTTAATGTATTTTTAAGATTTTGAAACGAATTTAGTGCTTCCCCCAGCGGTTCATCTGAGGTAAGGCCCTCACGTGTCTCACC
>KK118118.1:329815-369870 GCA_000611955.2 Stegodyphus mimosarum | reverse complement strand
CTTGCTCCTGGTTTCACATATCCAAACGATATTTCAACTGGCTATATTCTTGGTAAAGATGGATATTTTTTGTGTGTGTGCTACTGGAGAAGAGATTTTTACCTTTTTTACTGCGTGTAGTGAAGACACAAATTCTGGCTGGCATATATTACTAATTGCAATTTCTATTACCTTTTTAATAGTTAAATTTCCCCCTTAAAAAACTGTATTTTCTGAGCTGTAACGTCCTTTCCAAGGTATTTTTAAATTTGCGCTTATCGAAATACAGATTGTTTTCACATATCCATGTATTTTAGATCAATCTGTATATGGTTTTATTGGGCACGTATTAATAATCACTATAATTTGTATTAAGTCTATGAAGTCCTTAAAGTATTGAGTCTATAAAGTCCTTAAAGTAGGTTTTCATGAACTGGTGAATTTTGAAGTCTTTACGTACGCTTAGATTCTTAAAGAGACAATTTGGGTATTTACACTGATAAATTTAGTATTTTCACATATCGAGAGATGTCCTATATTGAGAAAAAAATGGGACAGTTCTATACCTCCCGTTCTACTGGACCGATTGCCCAAATTTAACTTGCATTTTCCATGTCTCTAAAACGCGACTTAGGAAATCTATTAGATTTGAATAGAGAGCACTGTTTTAATACACGTATTTTGACACAAATCGGTTTTCTGAAATGACATGCCAATTGTTTTCCAGATTTCGATTCTAAGGCTCAAATTATGCTTAGATGCCCGATATTAAATTTTGCAATTTCTGGTGATATATTTATGGAGAAATTTTAAAATTTGTCTTGGCTCATTGTTTTTTCAGTTTGCACCAAGAATAATCCACTTGGAGAACTTCTTAATTTATGGTAATCTGTTTTTCTTTCCTTATTTTCACTATAGACGAGCAGAAAAAAAGTCATCCTTCATACTACACAAATAATTTTAACAAAGTGCATAAACCATATTTGGCGTTATTATCGCTTATAACAAATAGGCCAAATTTCAAAACGCGCCACTATATAAATTCACTTATATCTTAGGAAATTTTGAATAAAAACTCTATGTTTTTGTAGGTATATCTAGAAATACATCTACTTTAAGGTAACGTTAAAAATTTTATAGGTTATAATACAAAATGTTTTTTCGAAAAATTTATAAAAAATATTTAAAATTACAGATTTTAAAAATAGATCATAAAAATTCAAATATAAAATATTTGAATAAAGCCTAAATTTCGAATTCTGGAAGAAGGAATCAAGTAAGATTAATAAAAAAGTGATGCTAATAAATATATGTCAAATTCAATTGACACTGAGGAGACAATATTTTCAGTTATTTTTTTAAATACTATTCGTGCGATTTTTACAAAACTTGGTAGTTTGGCATAATTTGACTCCTTGAATCGAAATATGGAAAACATTTTTCATGTCATTTCAAACAAAGTCCGATTTTGTGGCAAAATACCTATATTAGAACACTGATATATATAAATCTAATACATATCCTAAATCGCGCTTTCGAGACATGAAAAGAGCAATTTCTATTTCGTCAATCGGCCCAGTAGAACGGGATATATAGAAGTGTCCCTTTTGTTTTCAGTGTACAAGCTTTCAGTGAATACAAAATGAATTGCGTTTAATATAAATATTTGTCAAGAAAATTTATATGTAATTCCCATATTTATGTAGTTTGTATGTAATTACGTATGTAATTCTTGTGTACATAGAGCATATATCATATATGAATAGTGAACAGTGTGTTTGCACAACATTTCATTAAATATTTATCTTAAACATCATCGAGTGAAGATATTTCTTAAAAAAGGGGCAGAAACTTTATTTAAACAGTTTGAGTACTATCTATAAAGAAATTTCGGTTATAAAATCTAAATTTATATATTGCCCTCCCAGTGTAAAATTTTAAATTAGTAAATTATTCATTACGCTTTTTAATGCGATAAAAGCAAATATTCATACCTAATATTCATATTTAAGTGCAAAATTAGTGCAAATGCTCTGAATAGTAATTGCACCAAATGTGAAGAGACAAGTTACGTATTTAAACACGAGTTCTACTTTATCGAAGATGAAACTATTAATCACCAAAACAGTTTTTAATTTTTAGCTGTTCCCTAAATTTATTTTATCATAGATGAAACTTTTAATCACCAAAACAACTTTTAATTTGCTGCTGCTCCCTAAGTTTATTTCCAAAAGTCTTGAATCTTCGTTAGCAATAGGCTTAAAAAATATTAGATTACATTTGTAATCTCTGTAATAATTTTTCCTCCAAACGCACGGAACTTCCAATTTTAACTAATTAAATTATAATGAATACTTTACTAATAGAGAAAATTTATTAATTAGGATGTTCTCTAGATCCATAAAAAAGCATTCCAGTCAGCATTCCAATTTAAAAAAGCATTCCAATAAGAAGTTGGGTATGCTTTCTTGAAAATTTGCGCTTGATTTTAAAAAATTTTGTAACTAAATTAAATTTAAGAAATTTATTTATTTTAAGAAAATATGTCTAGCATCGACGTTTAAGAAAACAAAGGTTTTATCCATTTTATTAAACATCTATTACAGGTAAAACGACTTTACAACATCCAGTATTTTATTAAATTTATTTTTAACTATAATATAAATTAATGCGATTCTTTTCTCTCTTATTGATTCATTGATCCTCGAATTATGTTCCTTATGAAATTACTTGATTCAAATTTTATAATCTAGTGTTTTTCCGATCCTTGCGCTATTTTTATTCACATTTAAATAAAATTGATTTTACATTTTTGTCGATTTCTTAGAAAATTTGTATCCATCTGGAAAGTGATAGTGGACTCTCTTCTTCAAGAGCCCAAAGTGCTCTGAACTTCTAAACTAAATACATCAATTTACAACGTGAATGGAACAATCGTTAAAGTTGAAAATTAGGGAATATGAATAACGATATATCCTATTTAGAGCTGTTATATTGCTAATCTGTCAATTATTTCTTTTATATATTAGCTGGTACTGGCCAGTTAAGGAAAGCTTCTCTTCTTAGATATTAGAAAGATTTTTTGGCCATATTTGTTGTTTTGACAAGAAGTTATTAGCCCAAAAGGGTCGTTAGACACAAAAGGCTGTCTGAAAACCTGCACTTTGTGTCGTTTCACTTTCTGCATTGATTTCCTTTTCAAACTGTTGCCACCAAATATTACAGCCCTATATTATATGTAAAGAAATTAAATAATGAAGAATCTGCATAAATATAGGTATGTTTCTCGCGTTGTGATAAAACAACGGTACCTAGAGCCATCAAATTTTGAATAACGTAGTCCCCCAACCGAACATAGGCACTTGGAAGGCCGAATTTAGAAGTTGTTTTTATTATCTATTTCAAATTTTGTGAAAATTTTGTGAAACGAGCAATGGCAACACTGTATGAAAAAAAAACATTTTTATCTCCAGCTCGCCAGACTATGTGCCCGAAATTCTAAAGATATGCTGTTTTTAAATATTTTATGATATTGCTGTTGAATTTTATTTTATGTGGTTTAAGTGCAAAGAAATGATATTTAATAAATAATGTTAACACACAAAACGTTAAAAAATGCCTTTTGGGGGGGGGGGAATACAAAACCTAAAAGCTTTAATTTTTTGTTTTGTTTTGGTTGTTAATCATTTGATAACACACATAATTAATACTTTTGAACTATAAATTTTAAATTTATTCTGTCTAAGTTCAAACACGTAATTGCTTCTGAAAATGCATTTTATCAGAAACCCTCCAATGTCACCCATAAATTTCAATTACAAAATTTTTATATAAGACATAAAATAATTTATGGAAAATATTTCGCATCAAACATAAATCCCATTTCACTCATTTTCAATGTTTATAATTTCTTTGTTCTTCAAATAGACATTATTCATAAAGATAGACTTTCAAAAAAGAGGTTTATGTTGCTCTACGTTACGTTACGTTACGTTAAATTTTTTAAATTATTCCCTTCATATATTTATGAGTAGTGTGTGCGCCACACAATCAGTAAGAGACTTTACTTTGCATTTTAAATTTTATTCAAAAACCGTGTTAGTTTTGTTAAATATTTATGCAATTACAATATATGCTGTTTCTTAAATACAAAATGTGCACAAGCATGGAGAAAATGCGAGACAAAAGTACAGTTTTTGTTCAATTTCTGAATAAAATGTTGTAATTAGATGAAATATTTTATTTCATGTTAAAAATACTTGTAAATGCATTCAGTCAATCTGTAGGGGAAATTTATGTTTCGTTTATTTATATTTAAAAATTGCTTGCAATATATATTAATCTGAATAAAAAGATTCTTCAGAATATTTCTTCAGTTTACTTTAAAACCTACTCACGTGTATAACTTTCTTACCTCTAAATATTTAACGGTACTTCCTTTGTGCAAAATATACATTACGTTGTAGAACAATTTTGCTTTTCCTTTCTTATGTAATATTAAAATATATAATAGTCTGACATTTACATTTTGAGAATTCTGAGCCATGAACATTTTCAAATACTACTTTAAATTCAAAATATGAAAAAATTATCATCTCCAACATAAACTGTTACAAAATGCGAACAGATATCAAGTTGTTCATTCTTTGTATTTAAGAAATAAATTATGTTTAATTTTTCATTATTTCAGGTGAAATGTTTTAAATTTTTTATTTGTGATAAATACTCCGGTTTTCTGAATTCTATATCTATTGTGCAGAAGATATATAACCAATATTTAACAAGATGTACTTTTCTGTGCGTCTCTTGCAAGTTATACAAAATTGCTGAATTTTGCCCCAGAATGTATTAAACACATCAGACGGAGACCTATATTAATTCTGTTGTACCGAAGATATATGAAACTTATCATTTTTTTGCATCTCTTGCAAGTTACATAAAATTTCTGAATTTTGCCGAGCAAATATATTTCCGCTTAATGTTAAAGACTTCAGACAGAGGACCATAATTAAAACGGAAATGTATCTTTAATCAACGTTTCTTCTTCGTTCTCTGTTCCATCTTTCCTTATTCCAGGGTAATCTTTTCAGTATCCACACTCTGATTAGTAAACTAATTGAATTTTACAAAACGACCTTTATTTCCCAGGAGAACCACTACGAACGACGGAGCACTGATGCCTTTGAAATAGGCACTTAAGTAAATTAAAAGGTTTCACAATCAGAAATAAAATTCATCGGGACCAACCGAAACTGAATCAATCGGTAAGAAGGGGAAAAAAGCTTTTTTCCCACCCACTTATCCCTCCATTACCAACGTTAACCAGAGCCATCTCCACTCCGAACGAAAACTTTATTTTTCATTCCAATTCAAATCTCAAAAGCTCTCAGGCTTTTATTTTTTACGTTTTCATTTATATTTTTCTTTTGGCTTGCGGATTACGAGCTCCGCATTCCAAATATGGAAGCAGTCGCCTAGGCTCCCCGTGGTTTTTCGTCCTCATTAAATATTCATGTCCTGCCATTCGCTCGTGGCCTCAGCAGAAAAGCCCCTTTCCTTACAGAATTTATTTCACTTTATTTTAAAATTCTTCCCGTCGTTTCTTTTATATTCCTTTGCGTCTATTATTCTGGTCTTCGTTTGGAGTCTTGTTCCATTGTTCGGTTATCGTTACGATTCGAGTGTGGTTGGAGTGTTTGAATACGAGAAATTTGTTTGAAAGGCTGTAAGCGATGGTTATAACCATCTCGCTTTTTATACATATCTTCTAGGATAACGAATTCCAGGAAATTATTCAGTGAGTGTTTATGTATACCGATATAAATTCAAGCATAAAAGCAGTTTGTTTCCTGCAGATTCACTTTTTGAAATAAGCATAAACACGGAAAGAATGAATATCATTTCTACAATGGCTGGAAGACGATCTTTGCAATAAACGGAATTCTTTCGCTTTTCATTGTATTAATACGTTAAAAAATCCAGAAAACAATTTTCAATTGCAGCCAAAATAAATCGATCTGAATCATAACTCTGCGTAATTTGTAAGGTTTTAGTTAAACTAACAAAGTTTTATTTTAATTTATACTTTTCTATCTGTTCTGATTTCAACTTCCCGTTAGAAGAAGCGCGCGTTTCAGCTTTATGCTAATTTGAAGTGGAGCCAAGTTCTATTTAAACCGGAGGTAGAAACCTCTCAGTGTGAGAGAGCTTTTAGTCTCAAACCACGGTCACTCTATTCGACGTTCTTCTGACCAGCTAGCATCTAAATTCTAAGCCGTAGCGCTTTTACGTGATTACTTATTGAAGTAATTCTAAGTGCGTCAGTATTAGTTAAATCTTGCTACGCACCATTTAGTTTAGAGGCCAACCTCGCGTTATAGCTGTGAGCAACGACTATCTAATTTCTAATTAGTTTTAGTTTAAATTTATTTGATTGTTCATTTTAGACCCAAGTGCGGTCTCTACTTTCTGTATCCCTTCCGAGTTGGGAAGTGGTTGTAAATGATTGTGATTTAATAAAAGAGGATTTTAAATCCCTTTCGAGTGCAGTTATTCTCCAACTTAATCACAGTATTCTACCACAGAACATAGCTGCATTCAGCTCCCTGTTCAAGATCAGGACTTCAACTAACTCACGAATATGTTCGCCCAAACTATGCACCGAATACTCAGTCCTGACAAATTAAGGTACAATAACATGCAGAACAAATATTAATTTAGAAGTCAAATAACAAAATTCAGGGTTATATTTGCAAATTTTAACAGGACTATTTTCCATAGATTTACCGAGCCATCATTCTCAGCTGCCAAAGTGCAAACGAACGAGATAAGGCGTACTGATAAGATAAAATAAGATAAGGATGGCTGGACAAGAGTTAAGCTATTGTCGCCATCTATAGATGAAACAAGAAAATTAAAATATAATTTCCTTAAAGGCTGAATGTGAAGATGGATTAGAATTAGGGTCATTATCTAGAACAAATATTATTAGAACAAAAATATTTTTTTGAATGGACTAAAACTCACCAATGGGAGGCATGTGTTGGGAAAAAGGAAACACAGATGTCCTCTGTAGCACAGCATTGTTGGTCAGAAAATCACACTTTCAATTTTTCTGCAGCCAACATTATTCAAAAAACATCTTCCATTGGTGAATTAAATCTTATATAGGCGTTTCACGTTCAAAAAATCTTTCTGTTCTACTTAATGGTCATAATTCCAATCCATCTTTATCATCAACCTTTAAGGAAAGTATGTTTTAGTTTTCTTGTTTCATTAATAGATGGCGCCAGTAGCTTAACTCTTGTCCAGACATCCTTATCTTATCTTATCACTACATTTTAGCCCGCTCATTAGTACTTCAGCAGCTGAGGGTGTGGATTCGGTAAAGCCATCGAAACTAGTCATGTAAAAATTTGTAACTATAAATCTGATTTCTGTTATTTGACTTCTGAATTAATAATTCTGGGTATTTAACATTATAAGAAGGATGAAAAGGAGTCCCCGTTTATGTTACAAAGTTTGCGTTTAGAAATTCTGCGCATGTAGAAAAAAAAGAAGAGATGATCAGTATAGCTTGAGGAAAGAACATTAAATATTTATTGTACAGGGTTGTTAAAAATTATTGAGCAACTTCATTTGACTATTTCTGAACATTATAAACACAAAATGTCAAGTAACAGATTAAATGAACAGAATAATTTTCCAGAGATTCTAGTTACAAACATTCCGTAAAATTTCCTTTAGATACTTCACTAAATTTACAAAATTAGCCAAATTCTTTCTGTATCTGTTCCATAATGTTTACCTGTTTTTTCATACTTCTTTGACCAAAACGCTCACAGAGAAATCATGTCAAGTTCGATAAATTTGTAAACTTCAATTTGGTTGCTAAAGACTACTATTAAAAAATTCTTTAAAGGGTGTTCTGTATATTCTAAATCTAAACAATAATAACGTAACTCAAGACAACATAATTTATGTGAAGTTTATAAATAGTTGACTTACAAGCTATTTTCTTCCTCCGTTCCGCATGCTTTCGTAGTGTAACTGTTAGAAAACTCGACGCGAATTCCAGCGGTCCAGGATTCGAGTCCCGAAGAGGGCTTAGGTATGCAATCCTATGGAACAAATTACATGCACAAAAAATCTTAAAAAGCTATTAAACGCTGACACGAAAAAATTCTATAAGTCACACTCATACCTTGTGGAAACAGTGTTATTTCAAAACGCCCTATGGTCTAAAACCCCCAAAATCAAAATATCCTATGCCTAACTAATTTAAAACTTCAAAAATTCCTTTATTTATTTTTCTGTTTTAAAAGAGGCTAACGACGTGTTGCTCGGTTTCAGCAACGCAGCACCATACAACCATAAAACAGGAAAATCAGCAGATTATTTTTTTATTTTTTAAGTCTTAGAGCATCTTTCTGCTTTAAAATACGTTAAAAGAGAAAAATACTCAAAAAAAAAAAAAAGAAAATCAAAAAAAGAAAAATCTGAAAGTTTTCAGATTTAGCATTACTCCCAAAGGGGCGTTTTTTTAACGTTTTGTGTGTTACCTTTACTTATTAAATATCATGTTCTTCGCCCTTAAGCCATGAAATTCAATTCAATAGCAATATCGTGAAATAATTTTAAAATGTGCCCATCTTTAGAATTTCCGATACATAGTCTCGCCCGCTGGAGGTAAAAATGTTTTTTTTCGTACAGTGTTGCCATTTCTCGCTTTCAAATCGTTGAATTTGTTAATCAAAAACTCTATAATGCCTGATAAAATATGAAATCGATGATAAAACAAATTCCGAATTCCAAATTAGGGCTTCCAGATACCCATATTCGGTGGAGGATTATGTTGTTCAAATTTGATGTTTTTATGTACCGTTGTTTTATCACAATGCGAGAAACATATATACATTTATGCAACTTCTTCATTATTTAATTTCTTTAAATTTAATACAAGGCTGTAATCTTTGGTGGCAACAGTTTAAAAAGTGAAAAACGCCAAAACGAAATTAAAAGCCTTTCAGGGCCAGCGTCCTTTAGGCTAAAAAAATGCAAAACATACAAAACATTGTGTATGACAAACCCCAGGTCTTGATTATAACTAAGAAGTACAGCCTTAAAGAATATTTCTTTAAATTTTTATATATTTTTTCAGCTTATAACCGAAATGATAAGCAGAATTTTATATGAAGCTCATTGAAGTATTAAAGTTGATTCAGTAGTGGAATAATTAGTATGTATGTATTATTCAATCATACGGAACTTGCACATTAATGTATATCTATTATTCAAGTCTTAAAAGCTCTTCATCATTGTTCAAAAATTCTTGAAGCCATGACAGTTTAGAATATCTTTAGTTATTGAAATTTGCTGGTGATAGTATATTCACTATATTATGTAAAGCTTTACATTTAAAAATAAAATTTTCAGAGATTTCGTTATTTTTAATGTAATATAATTTTGATTGGGACTATCAATAACTGTTACTAATTTAATTACCTAAAAACGAAAATATTATTGTGTTCTATAAGTACATTATAAGTTTAAAAATATAATGATATTCTAATAATTATCTCAGATTATTTAGTTTGCTTAGGAGAAATTAGGATGACACGCAAGTTTTAATAGCAAGGAGCACCATATTCTAAGCAACCTGAAATTTAGGCAACTTAATTTTTAAAAAACAATAAATATTCTGCCTATCTTAAAATAAGTGTTCCCGAAATTTTGATTGAAGTACGCTTTCCACACTATATAGTAAATCTGTCGCTGAATGACCAAACAGCTTGAAACTTGCTAGATATTCTTGGAAGGCTCGAAATTTTACACAGTAAAATGCCAAAAATGAAAAGGATTAAAATTATTTATGAAATAATACAGTTAGCTTATTTATTTAAATAATGGTTTCATCTTTGGCGAAAATGTTTTGATATATTTATTTAAAATACCTCGAAATTCTTGTCACTATTTTCTCTTAAAACTTGATAGCCGAAATTCCATAAAAATATGTATAACCCATGTTTCTCTGACCTTTATGAAATCTCCTCACGTTAGCTGCTAATAAACATACATTTACATATCGGGATAAAAATCAAAACAAAACAACATTCTTAACAAAGATACAATATTTACACTGAAGAAATAAAATCTGATTACAATTTTACTTTATTTTTTTTAAATTACCAAACTTCCTTCATACTTTGGATTTTTTTTCCTTCGAATACTCAAAATAAGTATTGTAGAATAAAACTTTCGTACACTTCGTATCACTGAAGATTGAAAACAGTACACTTCCTATAAATTCAAAAAAAATTTAGTTTAAATAATTTTGTAATTTTCATACCTTTCTATATTCATTTCATTATTCTACTCCTTATCCTGTGTGAATATTTTAATGCAGTATTGTGAAAAACAGTAATATTGATAGAAATAGGACGTTACTCCATTCTTTCGTATTGTATGGAGGCAAAAAAGTGTCTCCGGAAAATCCTGAAAATTAATTTCTCAGCTCCTGGGAGATTAAGGTTTCTTCCGTTCATTTTCTTTGTTCCACCTCGAAAGGTAAAAAAACAGCCACACTTGCTTAAATTAATTGAATTTTCTTGATCTCTAAAAATTAATTGAAAAGCTCTTTTGTTTGTTTCCTTTGTTACTAGCCAAACAAAATCGTTTAATCACTATGATATACTGACAAACATATTAATGTAAATATCTGGTTAAAAACAATAGTCTTGATGAACTGCGTAATGAAATCCTGATAAAATCTTCAATGGTTTCTCTTAGAACATATAATAAAACCGTTATTTTCTCTGAGTTAACATTAATTTGGAATTGTTCACATATTATCATTTTTAGTGTTTAAAATCGCTGTAAAAATGTTTACATTCGCTGTAAAAATGTTTACATTACATGTTTTATGTTTACAGTCAGTAAACATAAAACATTAGCTTTGGAAATATCGAAATATTAAATCTGTATGAACGCACTTGTAGAGATCTTAAGTTTGACTAACGTTTATTTTATTTTAAAACTTTACTATCATCTCTTATTTTCCTCTTCCGGTCAGAATAAACGCGTGAATATGTTTATGCAAATTGTACTTGCTAATGCCTAAGTATTTAAGTTGTGGCTTTTTGCCAAGAGCAGAGTTAGAAGGGGAGAGAGTGAGCTGCCTTGCCACAAGACTCCACGCGAGCTCGCCATCAGTTACTCTCCGCCCTTAAGACTGAGGTTTTAGTCCTCTCGAAAGCTAAAGACCGCAGTAGTTTCCCGCAGTTTGCGTACTACATACGTAGTAATTTAAAAGGCCAGTCTTAATGTTAGTCACCTGTGTAAAATATTAAAAGTTAGCTCTTATTTAAATTTCAGTTAGTTAGTAGTTTTATTTTCTTGCGTTCTTGTTATTGTTGTTTCAAATCCCCTTGGGGCAGGAAAGCCTACACCAAGAAGAACCTTGCCGCACAAGTAAATCGCTGACATCGTCCTGCTCAGCCGACAGCTGTCTCAGGGAGACGACTATACAATCCAGTAGGTGAGCGGAAGAGGGGAAGCCTGTAATCCCTAGAGGGCGCCTCTCCAAGTGGCGGATCGGGGAATGCCTCTATTGGTTTTCCAACAGGTGGTAGAGCGCAAAATAAAATACCTTTCGCGGACGAACAGGCATAGAGGTCTAGTCAGTCTTCAGCTCTCGTGGCACTTCGCCTCAGGTGAAGCTCCATATTACCCTTCGCCATGGACCAGCAGCATATTCTTACGTTCAGACCACTAGTGGTTGGTCTTTGTATCCCGAAGTCCGGGAGCGCCTATGACATCATGGAAAATAAAGGATAATTTAAACCTTCTCATCTTGTCGTCTTTTCTACACTCCATAGGACATAGTTTGCAATCAAACTCACTGTCTAGTCAGGGCACGTCATGTTCGCCAAGCAGATGAGAAGAAATACAGGTCCTAATACACTATTTTCTAATTTCATACGCATTCGATTTCCAAGCCCTGAGAAATATCTCTTAATAACCATTAGTATACTTCTCTGATGTAGTTAGAAATATAAAGTCTGATTTACGAATTCCGTCTGTTGATATGTTTTCAAACGCTCTTACTGTTATATTTATGCATATGCGTCAGCAACTGCATCTCTAGACAGGCATTTTATTGGAACTTGTAGCTGATATGCTAAATTAGAGCAGAAATTATAAAATTCTTCCAGCGTAATAATCCTGTACGTTTATAAAGCGTTTACCTATGGGAGAATCATCTCTGTTAAAAAACCTTCGTATTACTACATAAGCCAAGAATACCTCAGGGATTTTTGTATAAATTTCAGACGCTTCATAACTACAAATCATGTTTTACTGAAACCGTTCGCACATGTTTTAGACGACTTTTCCCTAGCTATTAAAAATCAACTGCTTGGAAATACTGCTTTTAACTGCAACTATATTTTCAAAATTATAAATCACAGTCTGCTATTGAAAGTTTTGTTTTCATGTAAAATAGCGCTTTAAAAGATGCAATGAAGGGTTATGTTTGTGCTTTTCCCGAAGACAATTATTCGTACTTAGTCACTGTAGAGTCACTAGGATTTTTTTAAGCAGGAGACATGAAAAATGTGCAATGCAATCCCCGAGACTAGAACCTGGACCTCCCGAATACGCGCCGAGTGTGCTAACGTTACACCACGAAGCATGCATGAGTATGGACGATCAGTCTGTTTTTTCATGAATTGGATGAATAGGCTCCATCGGATTGGGTCTCAAAACGGTCAGCCCAATTAAGATTCTTAATAGGTCAAATATAGATGTCAGCATTCTTTGTGGAAAAAATAAAATTCTTCTCAGCACATTTAAGTCGATAGTCCAGCGGGTAGCCATCAAGAATTTTTCTCTGTAGGCGAGTAATCTCATTCATTCGATCGAAACAGACAGTCTTTATCAGATTTGCATATTCTTAATCAGACGTCTAGCGTAACACACATCAATCGGAAAATGGGTCATTTTTTACTTAGACATGATTCGTGAAAACACGACAGGGACGTAACTGAATAGACCGTGGTTTAAGCAGTATCAACAGCAGAAACACAACCTTCACTTATGAAGGCGAACCACTATCCCCGTTGAACAACTGAATGCAGATGCTCTCTGTGCGGCCTTTAATAGTTTTCAAACGGCCGCGAGATATTTCTAGTACTTTCTGCTTCTCGAGATATAGTGGGCAATTACATATATTCAGTTTTAACTCTTAAAATTTGTCTCGCACTACATTACAAAAAAAATACAACAGTTTTAGTTATAATTCTACTAAAATTAACTCTCTAAATACAAAATTCGTAACAAGTTGTTACAATCTGAGCTAAATATATCTAAATGGCATTTAAGGATAAGGATAAGTTTTAAGGATAAGGATAATGCACATCCTTCCTGTTGTCCAATATATGGTTTGAAAAAGAAATCGAATATGGGCAGCACACTTCATCTGGCCCGCATTTTACTTTTCATAAGTGATTTTTATACTTTCATCTATAATAATAGCTTTGACTCCATCGTTTAGATTTATGAATATGTAGAGACATTAGGTTATTTCGAAGCAGGAAACATGAAAAATGAGTAACGCCTTCGCCGAGAATCGAACCACGGACCTCTCGGTTACGCGTCAAGCATGCAGACCACTACACCACGAAGGCATGCAAAGAAAGCGGAAGAAATACCTTATATGCTCCCCCTTTTAAAGAGCGACTGGGGTTTGGGGGACCCAATCGCCAAATCCTATTGGTGGAGAATCATCATACACCACCTTTTTAGTTCGGGCGCCAGTTGTAGAGACATTAGGTTATTTCGAAGCAGGAAACATGAAAAATGAGCAACGCCTTCTCCGGGTATCGAACCACGGACCTCTCGGTTACGCGTCGAGCATGGAGACCACTACATCCTGAAGGCAGGCGACGAAAGCGGGAGAAATGCCTTATAAATATATTTCAGAATAAAGCAATGGTGCTTTTAAATAAGATGTCAAAAGAGAAGTTCCACTACGTGTTCCAGAAGCGGCACGCACATTAGAACACGTATACATTAGACAATGGTCCCCATCTCAAAAATACCTATAACAAGATAGACTCTGTCTAATATATTTCAAGATTAATAAATACACTCTTATTCTTTGCTTGCTCGCTTTCGTGTATTTTCGAGATTAAAATCACATCATGCGGAATTTCTGTTTCATACGTTTATCTTAATCAAAAGAGAAAATAAGATATATACTTATGTACCTAATTAAATTGCAAAGTTCTCTTTTTCATATTTATTATCATACGCTAAAGCTGAATATTTTCAATTAAATTCGAGTGATTCTACATTCGAAAGCAATTATGCTTCTGTGGTAACTGCTAATGGTATTAAAAAAATATTCCTCATACGAATGAAAGTAATTCGATATCATTTTTATTGTTTAAATTTATTTTAAAGTGATGTAATTTGATATTAATGAAATAAAAATTATTATTACACTGCAGTTCTCTTATCTTTTAATTTAATTTGATTATTTATTTCCAAAATACTTCAGTACACATTTCGAAAACTTTTATAACAGTAAATATTTCAGTAGCTTCGTAGCTTACGTAGAAACGTCTGTTGCTATTAACTTTCACTTTCTTGTACGAAGTAAAAAAGGAAGTATTGTAATCGTGAAAAATTTTTGGGTATCATATTTCAACAAAAATATCCATTTGGACCGCTATCGAATGCAATTTAACGATTTTTTTGCGTGATATATGTTCGCAAGGATAGAATAAAGGACCTTTCTTCCCCCCCAAAAAAAATTATAAGACTGATTTAAAATGGATTCTGAAGAGATTTTTTTTCTTGACGTCTGTCCGTTCGTCCGTAAGTACGTATGTGCGTATGTATGTATGTATCTCGCATAACTCAAAAACTAGTAGCCTCAAAACATTGAAATTTTGTATATAGAATTGCTATAACATGTAGATGTGCACCTCCTATTTTGGTTGCAATCGTCAGCACCAAAAGCATACATACACACACACATATATATATCGCTATCTATATATACACTGTTACTCTAAATATATATACACACATATATATATACACTCTGTTACTTAGCTCGGTGAACTCAGTTTCTTTATTCTTATATGTTTGTAAATTGCGCATTTTTTGCTATAAAAATATTTGAATTACATAGTTCTCATCTTCCGGTTAAGGTAGATATGCCTTTAGTAAATCTGCATGCAAGATTTGTAGAATTATCAACAATTTATAAGCTGTTTCCAGTGCGGCTAAACCTAATAATTTTTCCATGGAAGCAGTATTTGCTTACACTTGAGACTTAGAAGAATAGTGGATTTGTTGCCAATCTAGAGAAACTAAGCTTCGCAACAAAAAACTAGCGCTCTCTTTTATTGTTGTTAATTAAGGCATGCTTAATCCACTCTGGAATTGTTTCGAGGAAATAAATGTTCAAAATTTACTTCGTAATTTTGATTTTTATGCATTTTTGCCTTGCCGCGAAGTGAGAACTGAATTAATTGAATGAGAAATACTAAATCGTCTGTGAAACACTGTTTCTTTTTTTTTTTAAATTTCTTTTATACATCGTTATATATTTATTATAATATTTGAATAGAACGTGCGGCAACGATTAGATAAGTCTTCAGATGATATAATTTTTTGTGCATTCTGAGTTATAAAATGAATGAGATATAATGGTGTTAAACCTAGCGACACAGTGTAAAGAAAAAACGAGTATTATTTAATGTTCCGTACAAGAAGGTCATACGGTGTACACATCAGATATTTTTCTAAAGCAAAGAAAAATTAATTGCCTTACTTATGTTTTCTCATACTGCCTTAATTACTTACAATGAAACTTAGGAAATTTATATTAGGCAACTAATTAGAAAGATAAGAAGCAACCGAGTTTAGTAATTTTGGCGAAACACATCTTATATTAAGAACTAGAAGGAAGTTTAAATATATGCATATATATGTAAGAAAAGGGAATAGTACGTAATATGGTAAATATAATAATAAGAATAAAAAACAGAGAATTTATCAACTTAACTTTCACCATAGTTGGAGGTTTAATTACAAATAAGAAGAAAAAAAAATTTTCCCTCACTATGTGTGTAAGGAATTTAATAATAAATGAAAATTTCTCATATATTTCATGCATTTTCTTAATGAAGGACATACCAAAAAGAGAGAGCTCTGAGAAAAGATTGAAAAAAACAGAAAAATATATGCGAATACTTAACGTTGCATCGGGAATTGTAAAAGTGCACTGCTATGCTGCTTTTACAATTTGTGTAGTTCTTCTGTTGAGTTGTACATGGCGTAAGTTCGAAGAAAATAATGCTGAATAATAAAGCTAAAATGACAAAAAAGAATGGGTTAGTTAAAGTGAGTCTAACAGTAGACTGCGAGCTCAGCGGGAGCGTAAAAAACCTTTACAAACCCTTCACGGTGGCCGTTAAAATCTGACACCTCACAGATTTCTTTTTCTTTTGTTTCTAGGACAGATCCCAGAGAAGTTTGCCCATCGCTGTTTTGCATAAAAAAATGCTCACTTACTAGAAAATGCAAAGGTATTTGATTGTATATGATTTTTAAGATCTTATTTGTGAAATGTATTCTAGTAGTGAGTAGGTGAACGGATTCTTACTCTGGTGACCTTAAATAAATATACTATGATAGTTTGAGAATTCTTTTTTCCTGCAGTACATAATCTGAACTGTAACGATTTTTGTGCAAGTTTAAATTTTGAAAGCAGTACGTTTAAATTTTTCAAACCAAGGCTTGGATGAAATAAACTCTAATTATGTTTTAAAATTAATTTTCTTCTAATATACGTTAAAAATTCGAAGTTCCGTCTTAGTTAAATGTTTATGCAACTAAAGTTCCTAACATAAAAATTTTCCTTTGTACTCATATCAGAGTTCTACAAAATAGTTTGTAGAGACATCAGGTACTTTTTGGGAGCATAAAAGATAACAATGAGCAATGCCCTCACCGGAACTCGAACCACGGACCTTTCCAATACGTGCCGAGCTTGCTGAACACTGCACCACGAAGGCATGGCATCATCATCGAAGGCATCATCATCCAACACCTTTTTAGTTCGGGCGCCACTGTACAGACATTAGGTATCTTTTTGGAAGCAGAAGGCATGAAAAATGAGCAATGCCCTCGCCGGCAATCGAACCACGGACCTCTCCAATACACGCCAAGAGTATTGACCACTACACCATGAAGGCATGCTAAGAAGGTGGAAGAAATACCTTATATACTCCCCCTTTTAAAGGGCGACTGGGGATTAGGGGACCCAGTTGCCAAATCGTGGTGTTGGAGAACTATTATCCACCACCTGTTTTAATTCGGGGCCCACTGTAGAGACATTAGGTATCTTTTTGGAAGCAGAAGACATGAAAAATGAGCAATGCCCTCGCCGGCACTCGAACCACGGCCCTCTCGAATACGCGCCGAGCCACTGCACCACGAAGGCATGCAAAGATGGTGGGAGAAATACCTTATAAGTTAATAAATTGTCGACCAGTGTGTTCCAAATTTATAAATTTTCTATTCTGTAAAAAAGGGCAATAAAAGTAATAAAGTAATATTTGAAATGGCAGAGGAATATTTCTAATTATAAAATTGTCAACTTCTTTCTAAAATTCGTGTTATTTCGAAGGGTTATTTTTGCATTCATTAAGTACAAGGCAGTAAACATTTTAATTGCTATATGAAAACTAATAAAAGAAAATAATGCAGAAATAAATTTACTTGACAGGAGCTGCGTTGCCACCTAAACAACTAGACACGCAATTAATTAAAAGAGTTGTACAATATTTCCATTCCCTTTTATTTATAACTCCAGCCAGGAGGAAAAGCCTTTTTAAAAAAATGTCAAAAACTTCTGCCCTAGGTAAGCCAATTTTGGGACACAAATGGACTTGCTCGTGGTGTGCAAAAATAAATTTTAAGCTTTAATGGATTTGAGAAAAAAGTTATCTCTCACGAGGGAAAAAAAATACCTTTTCTCTCCCTAAGAAGAGAAAAAATACAGTCTTGCTCGTTGATTAAATTATCACTTCCTTCAAAAATTTGTTTGGAAGGCAAAAGAAATTCTGATTCAAAATGAACTTAAAAATCCATTCTCTGAAGAAAAAAAGACTCTATGTGCTACGCTAAGGAACATTTATTCTCACGTAGGTGTTTTAAATACTTTTTTTCCGTTCATAAGCTTAAAACAATGTAAAATAGGAAAACACAGCATAAAATTATTTTCTGAAATTTGGAAAGAAAACAGGAAGCAATAAATTGATGTAAATGGCTAAATGTACATATATAGATAGTATAGATACACGCATATATATATACACTGTACATATATATACATACAATATATACATCGTATCCACAAAGTTTTTTTACCTAGCCTTTGGTTGAATTCTTCCAATTGCAAAAAAATGTTTTAAATGATGTAAAGATTTCGGTTTTAGAATTTTAAATTTAAAGAAATCAATGTTGTCAAAATTAGGGAATCTAATTTTTCACATTCCTTTGGTCTGTATACTTATAGCACTTTTGTACTCGTTGTAAAATATGTGTCTGCATATTTATGTTTGTGCTCAGAAATGTTTCATCAAACATATGTTAAAAGTAAAACAACAAGAAAATGTACGTTATTTATCTTTAAAATAGATGTTCTTTATCATATGATCTGTGAAGCAAAGATGTTCATTTGCTTTTGTAATGTAACTGAAAACATCACTCGTTTAAGCTGAAGACACGGTTTTCCTTCCTTGCAAGAGTAAAATGAATTCCTCAAGATTATTCTTTCTCAAACCTATTTATGTTTCCCAAATCTTGTTCTTTTGGGAAGAAAAGATTTATTTAGTACATTCTCGGCTGCTTTTAAAGCGCATATTAACTTTCAATTTTTATAGGTGAGAGGATTTTCTGTTTTTACTCTGAAAAAAATTATAGTATGAAATTGCTCAAGTAATTATTAAAATATTGTTGCGTTTTACGGGTTCGTAGATTTGAGAGTATCCGATGAAAACACGATGCAGATCAATAAAAAGCACAATTTATTTACAAGAATCACTATTTACAGCACAGTTCCAAAATTACCTTTAAAAGCGTCGAAAATCTACAATAAATACGCTGAAACAATCAGCAACACAGCTTCAGGCTGTAACTGTAAAGGTAGCTTCACGGCAACACTAAACTTATAATAAACACCGTGGAACAATCACCAATACACTGTCAAGCTATACTGTAAAGATAGCTTCACGGCAAAGCACTATCTCGATTGCTTTCCGTTCACAAAACTCTCGCGTAGCTTAGCAGCTATTCTCACAATAATCACAACGCTCACAGTACTTCACAATACTTCACAATCTCTTCGCCACTAACTGCTCTCAGAAACGCAAGGGTTTATATAGCTTTTCTTTAAGTTCCACACGTTTCGAGAAATATCTCGACAGGAAGTTATTCTAGAAGCTTCCCGATTGGACCATGGGATATCGCCAATTTGGTCGCCAAATGGGCGATAAAGTCGCCAATCTGGCAACCCTACCATACACTATTTTATGGCAACCCTAGTGCTATGCCGGAAAGCTTACATACAGGCGCAACCGCCGAATTTTTCGCAACACTGCCCCCTCCCAAGGACTGCACGTCCCGGGCAGTACAATCCCTGGCTGGGAGCCAAAAAGAAATAATCGAAAAAGCTACAAAACAAATAAATAAATTACAATAATAACAAAATTTGCAAATATTTACAGTATTTACAAATAACAAAAACATTTACACTAATTACAAAGATCTATGTACAAGCAACTATGCATAAATCATACAATTAAACATAAAAACATTACGAAATACGGGGTACCCATAACAAAAATAACTATCACTAATTACTATGGCCATAGTATGGAGCTAACCTATCATAATGTACAATCTTAGGTTTGGAATTGGGAGACTTACGGATCCGTATTACGACGTCATTCAGTCTGTTGAGGACTGTGTAGGGACCTTCCCAATGCGATTGCAGTTTGGGAGAAATGCCCTTACGACGGCTCGGATTCCACAGCCAAACCTTGTCGTTTTCCTGGAACTTATGTTCGGTCGCTCTTGCGTCGTACCTCTTCTTCATCCTGTCCGTCGAGATGTTAATTCGCTCTCGAGCAAACCTGTGCATCGTTTCCAACCGGGCTTGGAGATCTTGAACGTACTCCTCAGGAGAGGACTGTAGATCCGGAGGACGGCCGAAAAGCAGGTCACTCGGAAGACGGAGATCACGACCGAAGAGCATTTGAGAAGGGGAATAGCCGGTACTCTCGTGGACGGCACTACGGTAAGCAAGCAGGAACAGGGGCAGCTTACGATCCCAGTCTTCTTGGTTCTTGGAAACCATAAGCGATAGGTGGTTCAAGATTGTGCGGTTAAATCTCTCCACCATGCCGTCAGACTGCGGATGTAACGGGGTGGTCTGTGTTTTCTTTATTTCCAATAAGTCGCACAGTCCTTTGAACACAGCCGAAGTGAAATTCCTGCCTTGGTCGGTATGAATCTGGAGGGGAGTTCCAAATCTAGATACCCAATTCTGCAACAGGATTTCAGCCGTAGTGACACCCTCTTGGTCTGGAATTGGATATGCTTCAGGCCACTTCGTAAAATAATCCATGACAACTAGAATGTATCTGTTGCCATCTTTAGTCCATGGCAAAGGTCCCAGTATATCAAGGGCAATTCGCTCGAAAGGCGCTCCAACGTTGTATCGCTGCAGTCTTCCGCGACAGCGTTCCTTCGGTCCTTTCTTGGCTGCGCAGGCATCGCAAGACCGGCACCATTTCTCAACGTCGTTTCTTGCGGAACTCCAAAAGAAGCGCTCTCGAACTTTGTTTAATGTCTTCATATAGCCGAAATGCCCTCCTGTTGGGCTGCTGTGTATTTCTTTCAGGACATCAGGTATTCGGTTTTGAGGAAGCAGCAGCTGCCATCTTTTATTAGTTCCATCGTCGCTTTCCCACAGTCGATATAAGACTCCATTTCGAAGGTGAAGTGAGTCCCAGAGAGCCCAGTACCTTTTAGTCATAGGACTGAAGATGGAAACGTCCTGCCACTTGGGTTTCGTAGCCGATGATTCCTTCAGCTCTATTATTGGCTTAATGTTAGGATCCGCCAACTGGTCTTCTCTAACTTTTTCATGACTCCACGGATCTGGCTCCGATGCTGTTGAAGATGTTACTTGTCGGATGCTAGGATTCGCCAAACCATACTTAGCTTCTGCTCTTGAACAATACCCGCAATGCGCAGGACAAGGCTTCCTAGATAAAGCATCCGCATTTCCATGGGAGGAGCCTTTACGATGTTTTATTTCAAAGTCATATTCCTGGAGTCTTTGAATCCATCTGGCTATCTGTCCTTCAGGATTTTGGAAATTCAATAGCCAAGTTAGGGAAGCATGATCGGTGCGGAGCAAGAATTTTCTGCCATAGAGATAATGATGGAAATGGTTTATGGCTTTCACGATAGCGAGCAATTCTTTCCGAGTGACGCAATAATTCCTTTCCGGTTTTGACAAGCACTTACTCCAATAGGCTATCACTCGCTCTTCACCGTCAATCATCTGGGAAAGGACAGCTCCAACACTTTCGTTGCTTGCATCCGTATCAATTATGAATTGTTTGTCGATCTGGGGAATTTGCTAGCACAGGCGTAGATGTTAATGCCGTCTTCAGCTCATTAAAAGATTTTTCGCATTCCTCAGTCCACACGAATTTCTGTTTATTTTCCGTTAATCTATGCAGAGGTCTTGCGATGTTGGAGAACCCCTTTACAAATCTTCTGTAATAAGTGCAGAGTCCCAGGAAGCTCCGAAGTTGATGAACATCCACAGGGCGTTCCCAGTCCTTGACTGCCAAAACTTTCTCTGGATCCGTACGGACACCTTCGGCGGAGATGATGTGACCCAGATAGGTGACTTCGCTGCGGAACAGCTTGCATTTAGAAGGACTTAGTTTGAGGTTGGCATCTTTCAATTTTTGGAACACCTTCCTGATGTTTTCTAGATGTTCCTCGAACGTACGGCCCACTATAATGATGTCGTCAAGGTAAACCAGACAGGACTCGTAAGATAGGCCACGAAGCACTGTTTCCATCAAGCGTTCAAATGTTGCAGGGGCGTTACAGAGTCCAAACGGCATAACTTTAAACTGCCACAGTCCTTGGCCAGTAGTGAACGCAGTTTTCTCTCTATCGTCCGGGTGAATTTCCACTTGCCAGTATCCGCTCTTAAGGTCCAGAGTGGAGAACCATTTGTGTCCTGATAGCGTGTCTAGTGTGTCGTCAATCCTCGGAAGAGGGTAGCTGTCTTTCTTAGTGATATTATTTAGCTTCCGGTAGTCGACACAAAATCTTGTCGAGCCGTCTTTCTTCCGGACGAGAACTATAGGAGATGCCCATGGACTTGTGGATGGCTCGATGATGTCACTTTCTTGCATCTCCTTTAGAAGATTTCCAACCTCTTCCTGCTTTGCGAATGGTAGGCGTCTGGGATGTTGCTTGATCGGTGAGTGATCACCCGTGTCAATTCGATGTTGTGTCAATTTCGTGCGGCCAACATCTCTGGATGTTCTAGAAAATAGATCTTCAAATTCACTAATTGTTTTCTCTGCCGCACATCTCTGTTCGGCGGTTAAGTTTGTACTCTGCAGCAGTTCATCAATTAATTTCGCTGTTGACTCAGTGGGCATTGCAGGTGGGGCCTTGTAAACGCACGTAACCGGCGTGCAGGTTGCTAGCACTTTACCCTTCTGGATTATTCTCGGACTATGGCTAACATTCGCCACTTTCACGGGGACGAAATTTTTGGAGAGGTAAACTAATGTAGAGGCGACTAATACATTTCTCGAGCAATTTTCGGGATATTCAATTATTCCAAACTTGAAGCTATTTCTGTTTTCTATGCAGCCGGATACTAGTAATTCTGTCATCGGAGGGATCGTGACGTCTGTTTTTGTTATTACTTGGTGAGCTGAAGGAATATCACTCTTCACTTCAAAAACGGGTATATCTTCCTTCGCAGAGTGCATTTCGTCGCGTTTAAAGTCCAGTGTAAAGTCATATTTCCGTAAAAAGTCTAGTCCAAGTATTAATTCGTCCGCGATGTCAGCGACGAATGCCAAGTGCTGGTAAGTCTCATTTCCGAAGGTAATGGTGATGTTAATTTTACCTTCAATGGGGATCTTGTCACCTGTCACTGTCTGTAGAGTCACACAGGGCGGAGTCCAGCGCAAAGTCTCGTTTAGTTCCCGCGCTACGTCTGTTCTGACGATGGTTACGTTGGCTCCCGTATCGATGATCATCTTACAAGGGTGTTTATTCACGTATCCTTCGACGAACAATCCGTTATCTCCGCCGCTCATTGACGAGATCTGAAGAACTTTCAGAGGGGCTACATCTCTGCCTGGCAACCTCCGCCCCGTGAGATTGCCGCATTTTAGTTTCCCTGGTTTTGTTTCACGGGAGCTGCCTCCCGGTCTTGGCTCACGTGACAGTTCCTGCGCAGATGTCCTTCGAGTCCGCAATTCCAGCACTTCATTGCTTTCTTGTCGGTGTTTCTGTTATTTGGCTTATTTAACGCTTCCCGAATCTCTCTTAACATTTCTTGTTTAAATTTTCTGACATCAAAATTTTCATTTTCTACTTTAGCCGCTCTGATCGGATGGCGATCTTTTCGAGTTGCCTGCTGAGCCGACTCAAACTTCATTGCATAGATTAATGCAGATTTCAGGTCTTTAAGATCTGCCAACCTGAGAGCCTTCTGAATTTCCTGATCCTTGACGGCATCGACGAAATGCATAAGGGCCAGATTTTCACGGACATCAGGTGGACAGTCCGGATATGCATGGTGCGCCAGCCTTTCAATATCAGTTGCTAGTTCTTGGAGGCTTTCAGTCGTTTTCTGTTGGCGGGTTTTGAGTTGGAGACGGCTACAGTCCTTAACACATTTTTCTCCGAATCTGAGCTCTAGTGCGTTCGAGAGGGCATCAAAACTGGAAATCTGGTCTTGTGGCAGAACTCCTAGGATATCTGCAGCATCGCCTAGGAGTGATGCAGCTATTTGGTCGCCAAATGGGCGATAAAGTCGCCGGCAACCCTACCATGCACTATTTTATGGCAACCCTAGTGCTATGCCGGAAAGCTTACATACAGGCGCAACCGCCGAATTTTTCGCAACAATATTTTTGTCAAGCTTAAAGGATTTATTAAATATGAAAAGTTTAAACTTTCGAGCCTTTCATTCTATAGATCTACAAACGAATAAATAAAAAAATGGGATGGAAGCATAGGTTACAGTTTCATCCGACACTGTGCTCAGTATAGTAACTAAGAAAGCCTTCTTGTTAGTCCCTCTATTGAAATCCCAGAAAATGCGTGAATAGTTTATATATATATATATATATATACAGGGTAAATCTGAACAAGTGGGCAAAACTTTAGGGGGTGATAGACGACAACTATAAGAGCAATATTCGAGACAGAGTATATCTTTGGAACCTAAGCGGTGAGATGTTAAAGGGTAGTTTTTCCACTGACCACTGACACATTTAAAGAATTAACATAATGTTGCGTTATACGGGTTCGTGGATTTGAGAGTAATCGATGAAAACACGATGCAGAACAATAAAAAGCACAATTTATTTACAAGAATCACTATTTACAGCACAGTTCCAAAATTGCCTTTAAAATCATCGAAAATCTACAATCAATACGCTGAAACAATCAGCAACACAGCTTCAGGCTGTAACTGTACAGGTAGCTTCACGGCAACACTAAACTTCTAATAAACACCGTGGAACAATCACCAATACACTGTCAAGCTACACTGTAAAAGTAGCTTCACGGCAAAGCACTATTTCGATCGCTTTCCGTTCACAAAACTCTTGCGTAGCTTAGCAATCACAGTCAGCAGCTATTCTCGCATTCTCACAATTAATCACACTACTTCACAATTTCGTAACAACTTCGCAACTGCTGGCTCTCAGAAACGCAAGGGCTTATATAGCTTTTCATTAGGTTCCACAGGTTTCGAGAAATATCTCGACAGGAAATTATTCTAGAAGCTTCCCGATTGGACCATGGGATATCGCCAATTTGGTCGCCAAATGGGAGATAAAGTCGCCAATCTGGCAACCCTACCATACACTATTTTATGGCAACCCTAGTGCTATGCCGGAAAGCTTACATACAGGCGCAACCGCCGAATTTTTCGTAACACTGCCCCCTCCCAAGGACTGCACGTCCCGGGCAGTACAATCCCTGGTTGGGAGCCAAAAAGAAATAATCGAAAAAGCTACAAAACAAATAAATTACAATAATAACAAAATTTGCAAATATTTACAGTATTTACAAATAACAAAAACATTTACACTAATTACAAAGATCTATGTACAAGCAACTAGGCATAAGTCATACAATTAAACATAAAACCATTACGAAATACGGGGTACCCATAACAAAAATAACTATCACTAATTACTAAAGAAACAAATATTTACATTATATACAAATTATATACACAAGTTAAACACATAACAGTTTTAAACTATACTATTAAAGTTCAGAATGGATTTTAGTCTTAGGCTTTTCACTAAGTTTTACCTGGATCAAATACTTTTCCACGGCAGTTCTCAGATATATTTCTGTTTTTCATATCACAGTCTGAAGATTCAGTCATTTCAGACTTTTCTTGCACAGGAAGATCTGAAACAGTTCGTTCACCACTCTGTAGTTTATTCGCACCGTGTGTACAGTTCACCTCGATACTCACAGCAGGAGGTACATGCTTATTTACTTCTATTTCCTGAAAGCGAGTTCCAATGTTTACACCAGGACCATGAATAGAATCCGATCCTTTACAAGCAGAAGTATCCAGGTTTAGAATCAGGTCCTTGTCTGCACAATCTGCACTATAAGACACGCACATGGATTGCGAAATGGGTAAACTTTCTTGCAATGCTGGAGCACTCCGCGTAAGTTGTACATCAGCTTCTTCCATCTCAGCATCACATGAACATGTGATGTGAACATGTGAACACATCTCATCAGATCGTTCAATGCTTGCTAACTGCGACTTCGTAACTTCATTATCAGTTTCTATGATCTTGACAGCCGCATTGTCACTTTCTTCTGTCTCTACTTCAGGCACGTGAGAATCAAAATCTTCGTTCTCGCCTTTTATTTCTTTATGTTTTCGTTCTCTTTCTTTAATCCCGTCAGATGTTTCATCCATAATTTCTGGATCTTTCTCAACACTCCACCAGCTACTTCCTCCGTTTCTTCATCCTCTGAATCTTCAGATGCCACTTTGATTTCCGCATCTTCTTTTATGGCTCCAGTTTCTTCTGCAAGCTCCTCTTTCATCTGTTGGAGTAGCTCTCGTACTTTTTCTCGGCCGACTTCCCTCTTTTCGCGCTCGGCCTTCATGTCAGCTATCATCTCTTCATACCCAGCTATTATCTCATCTTGTCCGGCTTTCAGAGCTGCTAACATGTCCATCAAAGATTTCATTTCTTCCGCCTTCATTTTTTCCTGTAGACGGATGACTGGCATTCACTCTCAAATCCCACTTCTGACACCAGTTGTTGCGTTTTACGGGTTCGTAGATTTGAGAGTATCCGATGAAAACACGATGCAGAACAATAAAAAGCACAATTTATTTACAAGAATCACTATTTACAGCACCCAAAATTACCTTTAAAATCGTCGAAAATCTACAATCAATACGCTGAAACAATCAGCAACACAGCTTCAGGCTGTAACTGTACAGGTAGCTTCACGGCAACACTAAACTTCTAATAAACACCGTGGAACAATCACCAATACACTGTCAAGCTACACTGTAAAAGTAGCTTCACGGCAAAGCACTATTTCGATCGCTTTCCGTTCACAAAACTCTTGCGTAGTTTAGCAATCACAGTCAGCAGCTATTCTCGCAACTCTCACAATTAATCACACTACTTCACAATTTCGTAACAACTTCGCAACTGCTGGCTCTCAGAAACGCAAGGGCTTATATAGCTTTTCATTAGGTTCCACAGGTTTCGAGAAATATCTCGACAGGAAATTATTCTAGAAGCTTCCCGATTGGACCATGGGATATCGCCAATTTGGTCGCCAAATGGGAGATAAAGTCGCCAATCTGGCAACCCTACCATACACTATTTTATGGCAACCCTAGTGCTATGCCGGAAAGCTTACATACAGGCGCAACCGCCGAATTTTTCGCAACAATAAGAACGTGAGGAGATACTTCAGAAAACATTTTATTAACAGAATATGCTCACATAAATTGTCAAAAGATCTTCCGTCAGCTTTAATGCACAACTACGGGATTAGGGTTGACGCACATTTGCGAAGACAGCAGGCATTTTCCGCTGGTAGCAACGGCGATCCTGGGGACTAGATCCTTATTGGTTATACTGGGGACTAGAGCCTTATTGGGGCAATCGTAAATTTGGCTTTCATATGGGCCCACAGGAAAAAGTCCAAACGAGAGAGATCTGGTGGTCTTGGTGACCATGTTATGGGACTAGCTCGACCAATCTAGCGACCGGGAAAATTCAAGGTTATTACAACTACGAAATTATTATAACCAGCAATCCTCTCGGCAATCGACGGTAGAAAATGCCGTTGGGTGAGAGCACCCACACAGAGGTGAGAGGCCCACCAAGGGCCTCGCCGTTTGCGTTACGACCATACATTCTGTAACGAATATTGCTCGCAAAACTGTCTTCTCTTACCCCCTAAAGTTTTTCCCATTTGTTGAGATTCATCCTATATATAGGATCTGCGCTATGAAGGTACTTAAAATCCGTTGATCCATCGCTATCCATTGAGCCTCCTCGAAAAGTCTGTGTTGAGTAGAAGCAATACAAAAACATTTAGATTCTATCCCCCCCCGCAGCATTCTTGATCAAATTTGAGATGCAGCTTGGCAAAAGGTAACTGTTATCTATATGGCCTCTAAGCTCATGGTCTAACAAAATCTAACTCTCTTGACTGGCATGAATTTTATGACGCATATAAAGTGCATATTCGGAAAAGTAAATATTTTCTTGATAAATTTTGTGAACTCGATCTTACTCAAATGTAAAGGAAAAGAAATAATAAAAGTGCTTGAATTTCTTAAAGAAATCATTACAGAATGAAATCATATGTAACTTAATACCAGGAAAAGTCTTCTCCAGTTTTGCTTACAAGTTTCAATTTTGCTGTAATTGTCTAATTTAACCAATATAGCTATGAAGAGCTCGCAGCTAGAGACATGAAACATTTAACCGAGTATTTAAACAGATTGATTAAACGCCTCCTCTGTAGTACAGAATACTGTAATCTTAGATGACACAGTAACCTGTTAAGTAAACAGAAACCTCTTAACCCCCTATAAATGTCATTTACATTTAACAGTTTTGTTTGTACAGATATTAGGATTATTTCGAAGCAGGAGACTTGAAAAAATGAGCAATGCCCTTATCGGGACTCGAACCTCGGACCTCTCGAATACGCAACTGTGCTGGTCATTACACCACGAAGCCATACTAACAAGGCGGGAGAAATACCTTATATACTTCCCCTTTTAGAGGGCTACTGAAGATTAGTGAACCCAGTCACCAAATCCCGGTGGTGGAGAATCATCATCCATCACCTTTTTTTTCAGTTCGGGCGCCTCTGTAGAGACATCAAGATTTTTTATGATGAGAGGCGTTAAAAATGGGCAATGCCCTCACCGCGACTCGAAACTCTGACCTCTAGAATACGCGCCGAGTGTGCTGGGCATATCACCACGAAGGCATGCTAAGAAGGTGGCAGAAATATCTTATAAGTCTATCACTAAATCAAATTGTATCATTTATTTCATATTCAAAGGCCAAGTTGGGTATTATAATATGAACAATTCTCAAATAACTTTGTATGACATATTTTCCAAAAATACTAAATTAAAGGAAGCATTTCTAAATTTACAACTTCCTTTATCAAGAGATTAAAAACGTCTCTCATTATCTCATTATTAGCTAATCTTCTGGCTGTACAGCTATATAACTTCTGTTGAATTATAAGAGAAGTATTAAATACAAAACTTTTGGCCAAACTACAATTTATTATTCAAGCAGTACAACATTCAAAGGAATTCATTAGAGAATATTACCGATAAATCTTTATTTACGTGAGATATAGAAACAACAAAATTAGAAATAGATTACATAAAAAAGAAAATACGCACTTTGGACTTTGGGAATGATTCAAACAAACCTCATTTAAATACAAAGTTTGAAAAATTTGAGAAATGAAGTGAAATTCTAGCATGAAGTTCTAGCAAAAATAGAAATAAATTATGCTGTCAAAATGGAAATGAAAAACCAAAAGAAATAATTGATTCCTTGCTACGTTTATTAATTGAGTAATTATGTCATTCTTGTATATTAATTATAATTAGAAAGAGATTATTTTTTATGGTGAATTGTCTTTTCTTTTGTCGAAATCCAGCTAAAAAAATAAAGCAAAAGATTTTACTTCCATCCTACAGAAATAATTATTTTATACTCATCTTGTGATAAATTCCCTTTTAATAAAAACTTTAAGGGTGATAAAAAATTAATAATGAAAAATCTACTTTTCAATGATAAACTAAGCTTATTATTATTCAGTACAAATTAACACTCTAAGATAATTTTAGTGCAATAATTTAAGAAATACTATACTCTTTCGCCTAGAGAGAAATTGAGAAGAAAATAAATAGGGTAGAAATCACTGCGATAAAGAAAGAAAATGTCTACTGCTTATGAACATACTAAACCTAAATTTTTAAGCACCTGAATATGGGAATAACCTCTAATTTCTTTATTAATTCAAACAAACAAACAAAATAATAACATTTTCATTACCATTTTTCTTCCAGTTAAATTTTCCAACACTTCTTTAAACCGTGGTAAATGTTGCCAGTCGCCGAATATAATTATTTAAAAAAAAAGGAAAGGTATGTAATAATATTAATGAATCCAACTAGCGTAATTTCACGGATCTTATCAGTAATTAATAATAATAACGAGGAATAACTGAAGTTATTGCTTCGAAATCGTTTAATTTGTTAATCAATAATGCACCGATTAAAAAAAAACTTCGAGCAGTAGCAACATATATCTTTTAAATAGCCGAGTCTGTTTTTTAAATTTTTAACATAAAATTAAATGAATGACGAAAAAATCTGAAAGGTTGTAGATTTTATGTCACGCCCAAAGGGGCGTTTTTTTTATTTACATGCACATACACGTTTCGAGAGCATTTGGATTAATGTTACCTTGGGCTAAAATTATTTAAAAACAGCATATCTTTCAAATTTCCATAGACAGTCCCGCGCGCTAGAAATTTAAAGTTTAACTTTTTTTCCTGTACTGTGTTGCCATTGCTTGCTTTGAAATCGATGAGTTTCAAAAATTCGTTAAAGTTTTACAAAGTATGAAATACACAATAAAATATTTAGAAACAGTGTATCTTTAGAATTAGCAACTGACAGTCTCGCGCGCTGGAGATAATAACGTTTTTTCCTCGCACAGTGTTGCCATCGCTCGTTTTGAAATCATTGAGTTGATTAAACAAAAATTCGTTAAAGTTTCATAAAATATGAAATAGACAATCGAACAAATTTCTAATTCGAGCTTCCAGGTGTCCAAATTCGGGTGGAGGACTACGTTATTCAAAGTTCTACGTTATTCAAAGTTCAAGGACTACGTTATTCAATCATACTTTAGTTATTTGTTTTCCACAGTGTGAGAAACATATATACGTTTATAAAGATTCTTCATTATTTAGTTTCTTTAAATATACTACAGGGTGATAATAGTTGGTGTAAGCAATTTGAAAAGTGCTACGCCGTTTATGGTTTCGAACCGACGCAAAATGCTGTTTGGAGACAAGTAGCCCTTCTAGGTTAATGTTCCTTCGGGCTAATAATTATTTCACACTTTGCCGAGTGGCTAAATATTTCTTTTAAATCGCTGAGTTTTCTTCATTAAATTTGAAATATAAATATTTCATGCTTTGGTCAATACATTGGTTTTAAATCTCGGAGTTCCTTAATCAAAATTTCATTAACTTTGCACAAAAACACGTAAGTAAAAAGCAAGTAAAAAACCCATTTAAAGTTTGAAATTCAATTTTGATGTGCACGTGTTCAGGTGGAGAACTACATGTGTTCAATATCTGGGAGCTGTAGATGTCACCGTTTTCCTGCAGTGCGAAGAACAAACATACACATACATATATACATTTCTGCAATGCGAAGAATAAACACGGACCTACATACAGTACATACAGATTCTTCATTATTTAATAATAGATAAAAATCATAATTCGGTTTTGTCTGAAAATGTTGGTGCAATAAATCAGTGCTGTGATAATATAAAATTAGTTAATACATGAGTAAAAATTTTAAAATTTAAATTTAACAAGAAATACTAATCTACTATTAAAAACGACAGAGAATTAGTTATTATAAATAGAAACTGCTTATTCGATTTAAAAAGTGTTGTTTAAAATAATTATTTTAATAAAATTACGATATACTTGAGAATGCTACGCCTTAAATTTGTCATAGTTAATTTTAAGGAACACCTTTCGGGAGCTGACAGCAAGCTGACTTTCGAACATAAATTTCTATTGAATTTAATTCCCACCAAGCAAGTTTCTTTTCTGGAAATAATACGAATGAAAAAGTACTTTTTGACAAAAAGTACAAATTATATAATGTTTTTGAATTTGAGAAAAACAAAAGGGTTAATTTAAATATGGAGCACATCATTTAATTTTCAATCCACTGAAACTTTAAAAGAAAACAATTCCTTAGATTAAAATATATATCGGAAATACTCATATTTTGCAGAAACATTTGCATAAAAAGAGTTTGAAAAGAGATGAAAATACAGTAATGTAATACTGTAAAATTTGATACACCAAACAATAGTAGTTTTAAAATTGATCACCTTTCATATAGAATACCTTTAATAAATCAAATTTGTATGTATATATATGAGGATATCTTAAACTGTAATAATAACCGTTTATAATAAACAACCCTTGCATAATAAACACCTAAATCTTATTTAAGGAGAAATATGATTTCTGAAGTGACGAAAAGTGAGGAATGCACGAGGTTTCCGAAGTGAATGATGCTAGAAAGATGACAAGAATAAGACATGATATACCTCCAATGAAAACATTAGCAGTTTGGGATGTTAATAATATATAACCGATTCACACTGGAAGGATAATAAAATGCTAATACATAAGTGATTGACACTGGAAGGATGACAAGTAGGCATATTAAATACCTCGAACGCAAAAATTAGTAATCTGGGATGCTTTCAATAATCAAATACCTGAAAGTTCATTTTTTTATCGAAGGAGCTTACGACGCGATATGAGGTTCTTCTCGAAAAGAAATGTTTACCGAAGATTCAAAAATTAGGTATATTTAGATATTATTGGTTATTACATGAAAAAACTCTCTTTTATAAAACGCAGATTGTTTTTTATCATGCTACATAAAAGGGCTAAATGCTTAGGGCAAATGCTTAGAGCAAATTTCAAAGTATAATGCCGTTGATGTCTTATGACATTTTGGTATCACATATTAATCTTCATGCTGCTTGGATTTGAGTCCTCTTGATTTTATTAAAGATCAGTTCTTTCACAAAGCTTTAAAATCAACTGAAGATTTCAAAATAATTATTCTTAATGCTTTTGGTAACTGTCATAGAGATATTTTCCCAAACGTCATCAACACCTTCATCACACTTCTTCCATATCATGGTCTCTAGAGACATTCACTTTCAAAACATCTTCAACTGATTAGTCTTTATTTAAGTGGACATTGTAAAAAATTCTTTCTTTCAGTTTCTTATCTTCCGCTTTTAATACTTTTTTGGGGTTTGTCTAAAAATAATTGTTTTCTTCCTTCCCCTCCAAAAAAATCTTAAAAAAGTGCTGGATATTTTTTTTTTTCGTTAGACTGTAGAGTCGTTAGGTTATTTGGAAGCACGAGTCACGAAAACTGTGCAGTGCCCTCGCCAGAACTTGAGCCACGGACCTCTCGAATATGCGTCGAGCGTACACTACACCACAAAGGCATGCGAAGAAGACTGGACAAATACCTTATATACTCCCCCTTTTAAAGGGCAACTAGGGTTTTGGAGACCCAGTCGTCAAATCCTGGTCACGGTGAATCATCATCCACCACCCTTTTTGTTTCAAGCGCCATTGTAGAGACATAAGGTATTTTTGAAGTAGGAGTCATGAAACATGTGCAGTGCCCTCGCCGGGACTCGAACCACGGGCCTCTAATAACCACGGGCCACGGAATACGCGTCGAGCGTGCTGACCACTACACCACGAAGGCATGCGAAGACGACAGCAGAAATACCTTATAAGACCATCTTACATATTTCACTAGATCCTTATGAGCAAGCAAGGTTATAAGGTATATCTCCCACATTCTTAACGTGCCTTCGTGGTGTAGTGGTCAGCACACTGAGCCGCTATTTCAGAGGTCCGTGGTTCGATTCCCGGCGAAGGCCTTGCATGTTTTTCATGACTCCTGCTTCGAAATAAACCTAATGTCTCTATAGTGGCGCCCGAACTAAAAGGGTTGTGGATGATGACTCTCCACATCCAGGATTTGGCGACTAGGTCCCCTAAAACCCTAGTCGCCCTTTAAAAGGGGGAGACTTAGGCACGCTAAGAATGGGGGAGATATAAGGTATATCTCCCCCATTCTTAGCGTGCCTTCGTGGTGTAGGGGTCAGCACACTGAGCCGGTATTTCAGAGAGACGAAGGCACGCTAAGAATGTGGGAGATATAAGGTATATCTTCCCCATTCTTAGCGTACCTTCGTGGTGTAGGGGTCAGCACACTGAGCCGGTATTTCAGAGGTCCGTGGTTCGATTCCCGGCGAAGGCCTTGCAGGTTTTTCATGACTCCTGCTTCGAAATAAACCTAATGTCTCTATAAGGTAACAACCTTCAAATCAATTATCAGCGATCCTTTCACATTATACTAGTGTTTCTAATATTATAATTCTAACTTTGTTAATTTTGTACTCTGAAAAATAAGTCCTCTAAGTGTAAAAATATCTATGATATTTACATTTTTATCCCAAAAATCTTTCAGAACAATGAACTAAAATTGTATTCAGTCTCAGAGTGAAATTACCAAACTTAAAAAAAATGAAAGTGCAATTCTTTATTCATAGTATGCATGTTCTTGTATCGAAAGTGATTCGGGGAGCATGGACAATATTTCTGCCTGAATATTCTAAAGCAAAATTCCACAATGTCTGTTTACTTCACTGTACCACAACAATCGAGATTTTATGGCCTCAATATGTTCTTCCTTATATTTTCTTATACGGAAATTTGCCTCGTACAAAGTAGAAATATTTCAAAAGCATTGTATGGCTTCATGTCTGTGGAAGCAAGTGAAACAGTTTATATTGTATCCCTGAAGTACAATACCTCTCATCTTTATGTCGATAAAAGTTTCATTTTTCTTCTTTAAAGACGTTTTCATTCTCATAATAAAATAAATTGCAGCTTTCAAAGAATGAAGTTTTGAATAGTTTGTAATTTTAATGCCCTGAAATTGCAAATTTTGCTTAAAAAATTTTTTCTAAATTTATTTTTTAAAAAATGCTACCACTTACGTTGAACATATAACATATAAACGTAGAATAAAACTTGTCAGGAATTTTCTAAGTATACAGAAAAAAACAAAGTTTGTAATAACCATCCATAGTAACTGTTAAATTCTTTCTTTAACATAAACTGAAATCTCATTAAATGAACTGTTGAAATATATTTTTTCTTTTGCCACCTAAAGGTAAGAAATATAAGAATCTGTGAAGTATTCGAGAGTAAAATATTATTAGAATTATCAATTAAAAGTCAGTTTTTCAGTAGTAAATAATATATATGTTTCGCTTTTTTATACAGAGCAAGAATTTGCCTTATTTGCAAAAATCAATACAAATTCTATTTTGTTCAGAGGAATTTAGTGTTGCCACAAAAAATTACTAATCTTAAAATACATCCAGATATGTTTTAAATTCAGTTAACACGTTGAATGCCATGCGATTTTGTAAGAAAATCTCCTTTAGGCCACGAGTGCTGCTATAATATGCATCAAATGTTTCCAATCCTACAAGTTTAGAACACACAGAACGAAACATTTTGGTACATGCATTCAGTTTGTAATCTTTCTTCAATTTCTTCAAGGGCGAAGTTAACTAAGAAACGGTGTGAGATTCGAAAATTAGTTTTCTTTTCCAAATTGTGTTGTGGGGTTATAGGATCAAAAGCACGAGATAAGTAAATTTGTTATGGAATGACTAATATAAATAAAAGATGATAAAAGATGGAATAATAATATAAAATGATAGATTGACGTAACTTAAGGTAACGATAACCCACGACTAATACTAGTCCATGAATTGTTCATGTAATATCAACAGTTCACAGTTTTGCTTATATTGTCGAATCTCGGGAACAAGATCGGGATTCACAAATGCTCGTGGGTTTCTATAAAACCACTGGGACATCATCCTCTCTCAAACTTCCTGGAAGGCAAGTCAACGTCAGCATCGTCAGCTTACAAAGAACAAAGAACCTCTATGTAAAGAAGGAAAGACTCCATAGACGTAATGTAAACCACTTTGTCTGCAACGCCGCTACAAAGAAAAGGGAACATTCGCCAAGGGATTTGGCGACGGAATCTGTTGGCGAGAATTTCCCCTCTGTGATGTGCCGTTTCTTCGGTAACTAGCCGACATTTTCCCTCTCCGCGACGTGTATAGGAAATTGAGGAACACGGGTTAAGATGAATCGTTCTTTGACTTGTCGCGATAATTTAAACTCGGAAATGATGAAATATTAGGTGAAGTTTCACTTTCACTGTCTGTTGAACTTCCATTGTCCATATCGCTACTTGAAACCAATGAACCTATTCTTTGTTTAAACTCTTGCTAAACGTAACAGTCGAACCTGTCCAAACCAGCTTCGACATTCAGCTTCGAGCTTTGGCGCCTTTTGGCGACAGATATTTCACGCAAGCGCAGTTGTTTCCCTTTTCGTTGGAAGGGAGCCACTTCTGCTTCTGCGATGTTTTCCTTCTTAACAGTACATATTCTTTGCAAAGAACACGTCTGCTCTCGTCCACGTCTGGAACTCGTCAAAGCTGCTTTGCTCTACGCTGGGCTGGCGGCATATGACGTCACCTCGCTGGCGGTTCTGATTTCCCATAGTCAGCCATCCTGGGATTTTTTCCTGTTGAAATTTTTTGTGAATTCAAAATTGTTGCCCTAACCTTTTACAATGTCCAAAAGAGAAACAAACGAGTAATTTTTAAATGAATGATATATCAGTGAAGAAGAACCAACTGCGTGGCTTACAAAAATTCGAGTATAGTTCGACCGCCTCATCCGCGACCATGAGCGCAAACACGCATGCGCCATTCGGACCGAATTATTCTCAAAATAGGTGGAAGAATGAGGACTTTCTTTCCTTTGAGCATATAAATTCTCTTTTTCCGGAGGTCTTCCCGTGACCTTTCACGGCGCAGGAAGTAATAACGCCCCTTTTAGACGAGTCTATATGCATTGGCAGAATGCCAGTCAAGGTTGCGTTTGAGACGGTCGAACTATAGCAGCGATGAGGAACAGTTTAAATTTTTCAGAAAGTTCATTATAAACAAAATCACATCTTAAGATTCTGATTCGAATACTGATAAATGCTCTCGTAATAAATGTGAAGTAGATGCCGCTGACTATATTATACAAAAATTGGTTGTTTAGGAAAAAAAAGAACTTGATACCGAAGAAGGTACAATTTAGTCTAGTGAACGGAATGAATTTAGCTGTCGGCAACATTCATTTTTGTTTCTTTCTTTCAACAACCAAAAATCATTTTTTCAAATACCTACTTTTCTTCGTAAGTAGTCAAAGAACCGTCACCCGAATACGTATGACGCGGCCTGATCAGAATTTTTGCCGTCACCCGAGTCGGTCAGTCAGAGTGGCTGTCAAAGTGTTAAACAATAATAACTTCATTTTAACATCTCAAATCTTTACATTTATATATTAAGTATATAGAAATGTAATCTAGTTCTTATAAAGGCTTTTAGGGAACTCATTTCCATGTGCTCGTTTTACATTATAGATGTTGTAGTACTAGAAAATTCGACACTCATTTTATCTAACAGAATGGATTTAGAGCAAGCTTGAAACCTTCTGTTAAAATGCCTGCATGTCATGAAGTCACTCAAATATAAATTGCGCTACATTTGGTTAATGAATTTTCACGTTTTTGTCTTGTATGATTAATTGTTAAGCATATACAAAGAAATTTAAAAGTGTAATAACGTCTTGCAGAAATTTCTTTGTAGTGGTCAGCAGGCTCGGAGCGTATTCAAAAAATACCTAATGATATAACAAGGTAATCTGGCACATTTGATTTCATTCTGAGGCTGAACTGAATCTTATTGCTTTCTATTCCTTAATTCCATTTTTTAATTTTCCATGACTTTCATTTAGTTTTAGAGAGAAATTAGAAATCTGTTCAAATTGCAATTGAAAATTTGATTTTAGAAATAATCTCTATAATTTTCTGACATATTACGATGAACGTATGATAATCTATTTATTATTTTTAAGCAATCATAATTCTCAGAGAACAGTTAAAATTGTAAAAATAAACAATAATAAGCAATTTTTGAATTACAGCTTACTTCAAAATTAAATCTTCGGCAGCAGTGCATAGAAATATAAAATATCGAGTATGCTTTAGAAATTTTATACATTATAACGCTGTCTTTCCGATTTCGAAAATCTTGTCCAATTAAATGCAAGTATGCAGACAAGACGAAAGGGGGGGATGTACCAAATATAGATGAAAAAAAAGTGTTGATTGCTAATTACCTCTTTGGTTAATTTGTAGAACCTTCTGGTCTTTCTTCTCGTGTAACAGCTGAAATACGTGTAGAAACCAGTGTTGCCAGATCGTGCGAGACTTTTGACAAACTTGTGCTATTAAAATTTTAGTATATGCGATTTTGCGAAATTTTTGCGACATCCATCCTTTTTATGCTACTTTTTGCGACTTCAAAGAATTTTTAATGTATCATAAAATACTTTTGTGTAAAATAATATATGAATTAAAAATAATTGTATTAAAAAAGTAGTAATTTATTTAGGCTTAAATAGAAGTTCGCATCAGGCAATCTGATTTACATGCGCCATCTGGCGTCTGATTTATATTTTCCTTTACAAGGCTGCACAGCCTGACGTCGGTATAACGAGAAAGGGGTAAGGGAACTGAAAAAATGGAAAGAAAGAAAAAAAAATGCTTCGAGGTCTCTCACCGACCTCCATCTTCCCCCGTGCGTTTTGTTTTTCAGTCATTCTCCCCCCAGTTCTATGGTGATACTGAATTGAACCAAAGAACTTGCAGCTCGAGCGTCATATTTTGGGTACCCAAACAGAGAAAAAAATAAAATTCATACTCCTTATTATAATATTGCTAACAACTAAGTAATGGAAATGACTTAAAAATCCAAGCAACGGCATTTTTTCTAAATAACAACACAAATAAATTTAAGAGTGAAAGAACAAGGCTTTCTTAAGTAATCAGAATCTGAAACAGATCCACCAAACAAAATGGAAAACTTACTGGAAAGCATTTTTCAATTAAAAGGTTCACAATTAAGGAGAAAAAAAAGAATTGAAAAGATTAAATGCTAACTCAAAAAATTTAGTACAAAAGCGCTAACAGTCTAAACGTGAGGAATCTCTTAAGAATGGATATCCGCAAATTAATTTAAAAATAGATACCTAAATTAAATGAAAATTAATTAAAAAAGAAATGGATATTTAAACAATTGTAAGTGAGCAACATACTTTTAAAATTTTCGTTAAATTTAAGATACGTAATTAAAGAGACTAACAATCGAATACAGTTTGTAAGTTACGGAACCAATAGACGGTAAATTTGTGGTGACGTCAGAGGTCATGTGAGCATGCGTAACTATGAAGTCACAAAAATCATATGATCTCTGTCTTCATTTGCCATTTTGGCGACTTTTTTCATCTTCTTTTGCTACTTTAGTTGAAATTTTTCTGGCAATTTTTTTCTTCTGGTGTAACAACTGAAATGCGTGTACAAACCACAAGGAAGAAGAGTAAAAAGAACCCTTTATTGACTCTTTAAAACCCTCTAACCGGCAAGGTCGTATATACACGGCCTAGAATATTTTTTGGTGATATCTGTACGAACGTATATGTATGTGCATATTAAAATATTTCAAAGAATTTAAGGCAGTATATTAAAAATACATAAATCCAGATATAATTGCCAAGAAATTTTTTACATTAAATCAAGAAAATACATTTTTCTGGTAGTAGTTTTGGGAAATTTGTGCTGTCTTAGCGAAAACCCTGGCCGGTCAGAGGGCTAAAATTCGCTTGACGCTAAAACACTACGCCTCACTCGTGTGGTAACCCAAATAACAAGAACTAAACTAAAAATTCGAATATACTAACAAGTAGCAGAATTACTCTACAATTATTCTACGAGTCTCAGATAATCCTGTTTTCTAAAACAGAGTCGAATATCTGGAGGTAGGAAAGTAACAGCTGTTACGCTACGTTAGCCAGCAATAAATGCCAAGCAGGAGCTCACGCTACAAAAAGTACAGTATTCGCCCACCGTCTCTAACTTTCTCTTCTAGAACTCAGTATTTAAACCTTTTCTCCTCAAGGTAGAATTTGCATTACTTCACGGGCGCTATCAAATTTAAATATTCTGGTATTGACAATTAAGGGAATGAAGGCTTATAGGAAAGAACGTAAAATTAAATTAAATTGGTTATTTAAAATAAATATAAATAATTACAAATAGGTTAAAATAAAATTAAGCATATTTCTGCCTATCTATCTAAAATCAAT
>KK118118.1:283410-329782 GCA_000611955.2 Stegodyphus mimosarum | reverse complement strand
TATATATATATATATATATATATTCAATATTATTTATGCTACTACACATTTAACCTTCAGGTAGCCTACCAGTGACCTAGATTAAGAGATCTGAATACCGCTGTTTGAGTGGGTTACCATACTGGCAAATACGTTGATTTCATGGGCGTTTAACGGATTTTCTTTGAAACGTCCTTCACGAATACATCACTCCCTTGGTAGCTAACCTTTGTACTCCAAATTAAAACAACCAACCATCTTTACCCCAAAAACAGAAAGAAATATTTTAAAATGTCAAAATACGAGCATTTGGGAATTATTTACCCATTATAGATGTCTTAAAGCACCACCTTTTACGGAATGTAAGATGATATTTTTTTTCTTGAAATACCATTCTAAAAATTACTCCCTTTTTTACGTGCGGCCCAAGATTTAGAAACGCAGAAATGTGTCATAAGGTATTTTCTCCCTCCTTTCCTCATTCCTTCATGGTGTCCTTCCGCACGCTCTTCTTCCAACATACCTTCGTGATAAAATTGGAAGCATATGCGCCCCGTATAAAAAAGGTGCAGAGTTCGAGTGCGGGAGAAGGCATTACACATTTTTCATATTCCAGCATCGAAATAACCTAATGACTCTACAATGGCGCCCAAACAGAAAGATGTTGGATGATAATTAGAACTACCACAATTTGACGATTGGGTTCCCTCATCCCCAGTCGCCCTTTAAAAGAGGCAGTATGTAAGGTGTTTCCGCCCTCCTTTCTGCATGCCCTTGCGACGTAATTGGGAGAATACTAGACACATATTCAAGACCTCCAGGGTTCGAGCCCCGAAGAGGGCATTACATATTTTTCAGGTTCCAGCACCGAAATATCCTCATGACTATAGAACAGTATATGTTAGTCCTATGATTTGCATTAACTGAAAACGTACTAATATTTACTTTGAAAAACTGTTTAAAGTTTAATTATCTTGCTTGCAGAACACCAACACCTTCAGCATATAAAGCTCATATATACGAAATTACATTATTTGCAAACCTTTCATTTTCTTTTGATGAAAACCTTCAAACAATATAAATTTATCCAATAAGTGACGCTGTCTGATATTCAGGCTCTATCAATATTCCTTTATTTTGTTAAATCAAATATTTATAATTTTATAAAATGTGCTATAAAAGAAAATATAAAAGAATTGGTGACTAAAACGTAATATAAAAGAACCTTTCTAAAATCTGTTATTGAATGTTTCCTATTTTATTGAAAATTCAGAGTTCAAAGCTATTCAAAAGCCAGTCGATATTCAACTAAATGACGCTGCAATTCTAAATGGTATCACTGATAGCATTCTTGTCCAAATGTACATCACGTAGTTTTCTGGAAAATCCTGGAAATATTCTTAAGGTGGAAGCATTTTATTTCACACGTGACATGAATTTAAATTACTATGAATCAAAACAGCTTTCATAGTTTACAATAACAAATAAGGATTCTGATGTTTGCCTGCTTTACATTTCTTAAGATTTTAGAGAGTATGTTGAAAATTTCTTCACAAATTTATTTCATTTCAAGCCTTGTGATTTCATTCCAAGCAATAAATTTGTTAGTATATTCTCTCTATATACATACACACATATATACATATACAAGTAAAGATATAATATGACAGAAAGATTTAAATCAATTTCACTACATGGAGAACAAATAGAAACAAAATTTTGTTTAGCGTAAAAAGAAAAAAAAACTTTTAAAAACTAAAATAAAATATAAAAAACAGAATTAAAAGTAATCGGTTTTCATATACTTCTGTTTGTAATCATAAGTAAGGGTATAAGGTATTTCTCCCGCCTTCTTCGCATGCCTTCGTGGTGTAGTAGTCTGCGTGCTCGACGCGTAACCGAGAGGTCCGGGGTTCGATTCCTGGCGAAGGCGTTGCTTATTTTTCACCTCTCCTGCTTCGTAATAACCTAATGTCTCTACAACTGGCGCCCGAACTAAAAAGGTGGTGGATGATGATTCTCCACCACCGGGATTTGGGGATTGGGTCCCCAAACCCCAGTTGCCCTTTAAAAGGGGGAGTATATAAGGTATTTCTCCCGCCTTCTTCGCATGCCTTCGTGGTGTAGTGGTCTGCATGCTCGACGCGTAACCAGTGTTCTTTTATAATTATATTTGACATGAAATTTCAAATGAAATGAATTAATTGCTGATGAAATGAATAAATATGCGAAGATGATAAATGTTATTGTTACGAATTTTGTATTTAGTAAGTTATTCTACTATTTTGATTTCCAGAAACCTCGAGGAATTACGAGAAGCTTCTCGTGACTGATTAAAAAGCTGTTAAAAGCCGGAGAAAAACATCTCTGTTCAGTTGTTTACTAAGTTATTGTTGTTTACTTAGCCGCTATAATTTTGAATTCAGGTTAGCTTTCTCTGGGCTTTGAATTGTGTTCTATTTAGCGTTTTAATAATTTAAAATACAACTGCTGTGCGATATTGCGATATTGTACGAATATCTGTGAGGAAACGTTTCAGCATTTCGTTTTATTTCTTGTTATTATTGTTTATTTCTTGTTATATTTTGTGTTTTATTTTTTTATATTTTCATTTTATTAACTTTTCATCAGACTTGTGCATTCAACCCGTATGCACGCAACAATATGGAAATGATAAAGGAATGAGGAAGATAAATTAAATAAAATAAAGTTAGTAAATTAATTTGTGAATATGATGTAAGCACATAATTTTATTCAAGTTTTTGATAGCTATGGACTACAATGATGTCATGTTACTGAACCTTCACGCATACGAATAAATGAATAAGTTTTAGAATAATTGTATCATTAAGCTAGAGAAATCCATTGGTACAATCTATCTATCGCTCCAACTGTAATCCATTGGTATCGCCACAATACATAAGTAAAGTGACATAATTCTGACTATGGCCATGCGATCTGGTTGGTATAAGGTGATTTATTAAAAGGTGTCTATTACCTTTCAATGACTCTTAAGCATCATTAACATTTTTTGCAGTTGGGTCTACTCAGATGAGGATAAGACCTGAGTAGGAGAGGAGAGGATTCAGATCAGGATAGGATCCAGGTAGACATACATTAGACAGTCTTCTGTAACAGGTGACAGTCTTCTGTAACGATACACTATTCACATTTGACGTCAGGATCCAGCGTTTACATCAATGGTTATCTAGTGTATAAAATGTAGCAGCACATGTGCTCACCACCTAAATTGATACTTTCGAAATCTCATCAACTGGCCACCTCACCCACGGAATGCTTTGTTCTTCACATGTGATTCGCGACTTAGTCCGCAGACTGATGCTCGGCAGTAATTTGTCTAAGCCGCCCAACCAGTATAATGGTTACGCCACTGGCTGCCGTGCAGAAGAGCACAGTTCGAATCTGTAATAAGGCATGAATGTTTGTAAATGTAGCGGCATAGCGGCACTTTAAATATGTGGCGAGCCGAAAGTCCTCTCGGGTGATTTGATGGAAAGGGAGAGGGGTGGGAGACCCTCGGACCCGTCCCTCCTCCGGGGTGCTCTCCATCAAAATTGGGGTCGGAGATGTGCAAAATCGCACTGTCACCTGTAAGGTGATCCTATATTGTTATTTCCTATTTATTTCCTATATTGTTATTTGAAGCTATGCGCTCGAGATTGTAATGATTTTGAAAAAAATAAGGATCTTAAAGTTACGGTTACAGTGAAAACATTTCGAAATTTTTAAAGGGCAACACCCATCGTTTTTTAGCATATTGATCAGTGCATTCAAATGACGCTAGAACGATATTAATGAGGGTAATTTTTCGAAGATTGACCCTGAAAAGAAAATCTGTAGACAGTCTGTATCTTGTATTCTTCTAATGCATCCTGGATTATGCTCTCTAAAGTACGTTCTATCTGTACAGTGAGGTTTAAAATAATAATAAAAAATTGTCCTGCGCCTCCCAATTAAAGACACTGTAGGAAGGGACTGTAATTATTCCTGTAATTGCACCTCACTTAGGACCTGAGGCACTTCTACATCCTCTTGCATCAGCATCCGCAGAGGCTAGTGTGGTTGTAATTCTGGGTTTTAGGTCATCAATATTTGACACTCTCCTCCTGTAAATGTTGTCCTTTACAAATCCTCAAAGGAAAAAGTCCAGCGGCTTTATATCAGATATCTGGGTGGCTAAGGAATTGAACATCCTTACCCAATCCATCTTACTGTAAAACGGTCATTCAACGAACTACGAACGATGGTACCCCAATGAGGTGGTGCACCATCTTGTTGAAAAATGACATGTGGCTGAAGCTCTTCTAGTTGTGGAAATACGAAGTTTTCCAACATGTCTAAGTATACGACTGATGAGACGACCGTCTTTTCTGTAAAAAAGAAAGGCCCAATGTCTCGGTCCTGCATTAGTCCACACACCCCATTAACCTTTGGGGGAATCCCTTTGTGCCTCAAGGTACTCATGGGGGTTTTCAGATCGCACATTATGGTAATTACCAATGCCAGAAAGATGTAAGTACAGATACAAATATTTAGACTGGAAAATGAAATTATCTGAAATTAACCATACGAGCAGACGATATTTTCGAAAGTAAAGATTATAAACACCCTGTATTTATGTTTATCAGTGTCTTGATAGTCCTACCCTTCTTGTCACATAATTGTTTTAACAGTCTTCTGGACATTTATAGATGATAAGCCATACTAGCATGAATAGTGGTTGATTTTACCAATGTTTCAGCTTCTTCACTACTTGGTTGTCTTATGTACCCTTTGATCGAATTGGTATCAAGTGATTTTGCTAACTGAGATATCGGAAGTAATTCTGCCAGAGATGATATAATATACCATGTTAGAATTGTTTCAAAACTATTACCAGTTTTGAGTTTTATTTGGCCATCTTTAAACCTTCTGAATTTTGGATGTTGTGGCGCCTTGATGTTGCTTAGTCATAAAACTGGCATTTTTGAAAAAATGGGTTCTGTATCCATCAACAAGTTAACTTCATCTGATCTAAATTCTGTCGTTTTCCATAACAGTAACAGGATGAATTTATCCGACTAAGCAGTGAATTATTTATATAATATAAGTAACAGTAATTAAAATTATAATCTAATGAACGGCAGTTCTGTCTGCGAAGCAACAAATTCTCGTTAAATATAAAAAATCGGATATATACACAACATGATTTCCTTGTACGGAATATTAAATTATACGTACTTTTCTTGCCTTTCATTTACATTTATTTCTTCGAATTTCATTAGATATATTCAATTAATTCTGTTCTCACTTCGCGACAAAACAAAAATACAAGAAAACTCAAAATATCTATATTTAAAGTTGAAAGATATAGAAAAACATAAAACACCAAATACAGTTAAAACAATGAGATACATTCCGGTGACGTCAGAGGTCACGTGATGTAAGAACTGCTACTGTAAACAAACAAGCATTATAAATACAGTTGCCCTAAAATTATATGGCGGTAGTGATATTAATATATACACAGTTCAAAATTAATACATAATTTTGTACCCCTTGAAATTTAATTCTTTGACTCTTAATCTACAGATAGCATAAACTTCAGATTAACATGTATTTTTTATATTAGAGTATAAATGCCAAAAAGAAAATTGTATGGATTTGCACAATTGAGTTCGGTGTAATTTTAGCTGTGAAATTAATAATTTTGTGGTCATAGATATTTCTTTATTTTATAGTAGAACGCGATAAAATATACTTCATTTATGCGTATTGATTAAAACTTGATTATAACACCCACTTTATTAAAACACAACGTGATGAAATTTGGTGGTACAGCATGTTCTATGACACTGTAATTAATAAGAGAAATTTGGCTTGGTGTAAATGTTTTTGCAAATAAGCAGCTCTTGCATGAATTCAACTATTTAAATAATTTAGAATAAGTATTCATGAACTATTAACAAATATTTACATTGTACAGTTTGGAAACAATTATTCAAGGTCTCGGGAATATTTTTCAACTATTGATATAAACTTAATATTCCTAATAAAGTAAAAGATGAATATTGGTAAGTATCGTGCATAAAAGAAAATTTATGAATCTTACCTCATTTTCTGCAGAAATTTCCACAGACGTTTTATAATTAATTGTTTTCTTCATTTCTGCATTAACACAGCTTGCTAAAAGTACCTTACTATCTGGCATTACTTTAAAACAAATGTTATTAACGTGTTTTTCCTTGAACAAGAGAAGACTTTTTTATTAAAATCAAGAAAAGAGAAATAACTTCCAAAAGTACTTTTTAATTTTTTACAATAGCTGTAAATTTCTAAATTAGAAAAATCAATTTATTGTAGTGGTACATCGGCTATAGACTCCATCGTAGACTGCGGACGTGCGGAGATTGTTGTTCTTAAACCACGTAACCACTTTTCCCCTCTTCTTCTCTTGCGGAATGTATCTCATTAAAAAACATTTTTTATAATTTAAATTATAATCTCTACTCAAAAGCAAGCAATTCGGCCAGCGGGGAAGAAAGCAGATTTTTCGGTGCACAAAACTGAAAGTTAACTTTTGGTCTCACTCGGCAAAAGGACATTGAATGTGTAGAAATTGATTTACGTTGATTTGCACACTATGCCGAGTCAGTATATGGCATAATTTAATAATTTAAATGATAATTGCAGAATGTATTAAGCATGATTTAATTCATAACAATAAAAGAAGACATTATTTTGTTGTTGCGAAGCTTAGTTGCTCTAGATTGGCAAAACATCCATTTTTCTGCTACGTTTCAAATGTAAACACATATGGGTTTATAATAAAAACATTACATTTACGCCGCACTTAAATAATATTTAAATTGTTGATAATTGTACAGCTATAGTATGCAGATTAACTTAAGGCATAAAACCCTTAACCGGAAGATAAGAACAACATAATTTAATCATTTTCAAAGCAAAAAATGCGCTGTTTACAAACATACAAGAATAAAGAAATTGAGCTCACTGAGCCGAGTAACGGTGTGGATACATGTATATATATATATATACTTATATAATTTTGGTGTGGCCGATTGCACCTAAAATATGAGGTGCACATCTATATGTTATAACAATCATATATGTAAACTTTTGACGTTCTGAGGCTACTGGTTTCTCAGTTATGCGAGATACATACATACGTACATACGTAAGTAAATACATAAAGACGCCACGAAAAAAATCTCTTTTTTATCCATTTTAAATCATTTTTATAATTCGTTTGAGGAAACGAGTTCTTTACATTTGGACATAAGGACTTACGTCAAGCAAAAACATCGTTAAATTTTATTCGATAGCGATATTTTCGTAGAAATATGATACCCGATATTTTTTGCGATTGCAATCCTTGCTTTTTACTTCGTACAAAGAAGTAGAAAGGATACTACTGAGCCTTATCACAAACTGTACAAATAATATTAACAATAATAAAAGTTTCGAGATTTTATATGACGCCCAAAGGGCCTTTTTTTATTCATATATATAATCAGAAATACTATACATATATACATCTTTCTAATTTTCTGTATATTACAAATTTATATGCATGTTTATATTCATCTGCGTTGATGTATTGTTTCAATACTGTACATATGCTGCGAACGCATTCCAGTTTAAAGATTAAACAGGAGTTCATTGATGTATTGATTTGTTTCCAATCTCTGTTCCCTTCCTTGAAAAATGTTTTGCTGATTATTATGTTTGTCGAACAAAAAAGCTCATATCTGCTTCTAGTTGCGATTTAATGCCTTCTGGAGAAGCGAGTAGAATATTAGAAGGGCAGAGGACGTGCTCTGAAAGATGCTTGGCATTCTTCAGATGCATCGTCAATGCATTTTCTGCATCATTCAGATGCAAAAAACCTGAAAAATACAGAAAGAATTCAGAAGAGAAAGATTCAGGGAAACAAATTACAGGCACAGTATTACGACTGCTGACTTCTTGACAGTATTTGGTGTGCTCTAGAACAGCTCTTTACGGTCGACTGCGACAAAAGTTCTATTGAGATCTAGAGAGCAATCTGCAGGAAAAAATAACTGCGTTAAGAGAAACGCATATCAATTGTAGATATTGTTGCTATGAGAGGCTGAGCCTGAACTCGTAATGCAGCTCTCCTAATTAGTAATGAGTAACTCCCACTCAAACATTGGGATATCGTAAACTGTGAATATATTAATGACCCTATGTGGCACAGTTAATTAAATATTTTAATCTTGCAGAATGTAGTTTTTTTAATTGCCGAGGAAACGATGTATTTTGTTCTGAATACCAAATTTTATGCTTTCTATAATTCTTATAGATTTTTCATCTACAGAATTTTGTCAACTGCAACTTTATAAGCGTTCAAAGTTTGCTTGTTTTCTTTACTTCTGTGACGCAAATCAACAAGCCTTATGCAACTATTTAATCAACTAATTACACAAATTATAAAAACGAAGTACCAATCATTTTTCATGCGTCCATGTGCGAACTTTGAAAGTGGTGTCCACGATTTTCAGATACAATTGACACTGAAGGACGCCACATTTAATTTCTCTTATTCCTGTAAAGATATAAGCAATATTACTTCACATCGCAATTGGAATAAATTTTGGCTTATAGTCATGCTCGTAGATTTCAAATGGAGAAGCAAAGACTCTCTTGGTTTGTAGAGATATCAGGTAATTATTTGGAAGCAGGAGAGATAAAAAATGAGCAATGCCCTCGCTGGGGCATGAACCACGGACCTCTCGATTACGTGCCGAGCGTACTGTTACTGTACTAAAGGCATTTCAAGAAGATGGGAGAAATACCTTATGTACCCCCCCTTTTAAAGGGCGACTGGGGATTAGGATACCCAATCGCCAAATCCTGGTGGTTGAGAATCATCATACACAACCTTCTAGTTCGGGAACCACTTGTAAGATCTGTCTCTGCTACTCCACATAAACTAACTCTAGATCCTACAATGAACCTGTGGAATTCTCGCACAGGCATAAATGAATTAACAGCACAGAAGAAGTATGAAAAGTAACCCTTTATTAAATCAAAGTTTAACAGAGAAGAACAATCTTCATGCGTTTCAAAAACCCCGCCAACTTGCGGTGAAAACTTAAATGTAGAATATAATTCAAGTCTAATCTAGAATAAACTAGAGCTGGATTAGCACGTTAAATTATACCTAACAGGTTTACTCACAAACAGGCGTGACGATAATCCAGAATGGCCAAGAGGCGTAATAGCGTAACAGCGAGATAGCAACGAAACTTGTGCTGGCTAGCGAAAACACGCTGTGAATAAACTCAGAGATTTACCCGTTTAAATAGTCACTTCACTTAATTTTAAATTTAAAACCTAGCTAGAAAATACTAGGGCAAGTTGAGAGGTTCAGGAAAGGTATAAAACAAAAATTAATTTGTTATGCAAAATAACCGAAAACCTACAGGTTTTAAAACATGTCCATCGCCCGCGTCAGACATCTTAGATTTAGTCACTTTGTAAGGTTTTAGTTTAAACTAACAAATTTTTATGTTAATTTCTCTTTCCTATGAGCTCTTATTTCTACTTCCCGTTAGAATGAGCGCGCGTTTCAGCTTTATGCTAATTTGAAGCGGAGCCAAGTTTTGTATTTAAAAGGTTAGCAAGGAACTTCTCGGTGTGAGATAGCTTTTAGTCTCAGATCACTGCGGCTCTGTTCGACGTTCACCTGACTAACTAGTATTTAAATTCTAAGCCTTAGCGCTGTTACGCTATTACTTATTGAAGTAATCTAAGTGCGTTAGTATTAGCTAAATCTTGCTACGCACCCTTGATAGTTTAGCATAGAGGGCAACCTTGCGTTTATAGCTCTGTGAGCAACGACTACTTAATTTCTACTCACCTTACTTTAAATTATTTGATTGTTCAGTTTAGACTCAAGTGCAGTCATTATTTTCAGTTATCCCTTCCGAGTTGGGAAGTGGCTGTAAATAGTAGTTTAATAAAAGGGTCATTTTAAAACCCTCCTTGCGTGCAGTTATTCTACCACTTCCACTGAACATAGCTGCATTTAGCTCCCTGTTCAACAACTTCACGAATATGTTCGCCAAAAGTATGCACAGAACACTCACTCCTGACAACTTATTCGGAGAAGATTAAAGTTAGGGAAGCGAAGGTGCAGACTTGGATGGATGCACATAATTTTGTTTCCGTTGCACTCACTCAAAATTACGACGAAATAATCGGACATGTACTCAGAAAGGAGAAAGATGAAGACACGAGGAGCGAGTTATGAACAAGAAGATAAACGCAGAACGAGAAAGATATGCGTGAAAGGAAGCTGATGAAAAATCTTAGACCTTCATAAAATCTCCAGAGAAATGTTGATATATGTCCGTATATGATGTTATGAAGCTTCAATGTATGTACAGTCAATTTTTAAACCTGCAGCGGCAGTTAGACATACTATGTTATATGCCATCATACCGCCAATGTATCAAAAACACTACCGACGGATTTTGAATTCCGCATTTTCTAAAGATGACATCACAAAACATTAGCAAATTAAGTCTAGAAAAAAATATTCGTTTATCCGTAAAAATCACTTATCCGGAATGGACGCGGTACCACTGCAGTCTGTTCAGCAAAATGAATTTTCTGGTACATAAAGACGGTGAGGCACTTGAGAGTCAGTTATTGGTGGTGTATGTAATAGGATAACAGAAACATCACAGACAAAAACACGTGAAGCAAAAGTAACACACATAATGGTATAAAAGCGATGAGTTTACAATATTTGTATTGAAAAGTAAGAGAAACAATGTAAGATTTCTTCTGCAAAATCTTCAGTTGGTATCGAGAAGTGTTAGTTATTAACATTATACCTCTGTTTTCTACAATTATCATTTGGAAAAGAGCAGAGTAGTAAACTAAAATCAGAAATATGATGTAAATGAAAAGTTGTAGAGCCATAAGGTTATGTCGAAGCAGGAGAGATGAAACACGAGTGATGCCCTAGCCCATAGGTTCCCAACGTGGGCGATAACGCCCCCTTGTGGGCGTTTCAGGCTTTCAGTGGGGCGGTAAAAAATCCAGAGAAAATTAGGGGGCGTTGATATGGCACAGAGGGGCGTTGGAAGATTAGCCAAATATAGTCTAAAAAAGACTTTAAAATCACGCTGATAATTCATTTCTATAACGTGTGCGAAAATTCACATATTTCGATATGAGACTTCACTGTCCAGAGAAAGACATACCTCTCTAGTATGTACGATTCCAGGCTGCATGTGCTAAAACTAGCAACCTGTCTTGCCAATTTGGCGAGATGCACTCCAAAAAGTCGCAGAAAACTGTTGACTTTTGTTGAAAGGGTCACCATTTTAGTGAAAGGAGCAGTAGAACCGGAGTTCATAATATCAGAAGGAAAAGCCTTCAGTGCAAAAATATATCTTTATTGTCTTTATGTACATATTTATGTTACGTCCAAAGCCCGAAGTTCGGCCAGTTCGCGTTTTGGCCAGGAGGTTTGGCCAAAGTCCGAAATACTTGCAATTAATATTGTATTTTATACTTTGGCCGGCCATTTCGCGAAGTGGCTGGGAATTCTTGGCCAAAGCCTGATGTGATAATGGTAGATTGAGTCTATGGAGCAGAAAAAGACTAAGGATCACCCTTAAAGGTAGTTGACAAATTGAGTACTCAATTTGCCTCTGTATTCATACTCGATACGCAACGCATTTGCTTAAGATATAATTCGTCATTTTGAAGGGCGCAAATCTAATCTTCACACTATCACATTGTTACAGCATATGCGTTCACTGAATAGTTTCTACTCGTTGAACTCACAGAAGTACTCATTTTTAAATACTTCATTTTTAACAGTGTGTAAAACCATCTGCCCTTGATTTCTTTTTTCCCAAATTGGCCGGTCAAAGCCAGAAATCAACAAAAAGATTGGACATTCGCCGGTAAGTTTACAGCAACGTTGGCCAAAATGCGAATTGGCCGATTTCGGGCTTTGGCCGTAACATTTACAAAAAATGTCACTGGGACTAAAAAATGCCACTTACAAGCGGCAACGATAGCGAGATCTCCAACTAAACTGTATTCTAAGAGAGTCTGTAAAAGTGCGTAGGCGACGTTGGACGCGGGAAAAAATTAGAGCGCCGAAATAAGCGGCGGCGGAGTAGACAAATCGTCGCCAGTGGTTTACCCGATCAAAAATTGTAGGTAGCTAAAAATAGAACAGCCCCGCAGAATGCTACAGACTCAGGCTCACACTATCTATCGTTCATCGCAGCATGTACTGCGTACGATGAAAACGGCGTTGCCTTAATATTTTGCTACTTCAACTTATATTATTTAAACCGGCAGTATCCCTTGCAGCTCCCTTAACTTGGATCAAGTATAAGTAAAGAAAAACCCATGTCGGAAGCAAAAAAGAAGAGGCGGCAGTACAGTGCGGATTATATAAAATACGGATTTATCGAAAATCCCTCAAATCCATCATCTCCATTGTGCCTTATTTGTCAAAAAACATTTTCGAATGAAGCGATGAAACCTTCTAGGCTTCAAGATCATCTTAATAAAATGCATCCGGATAAGAAAGACAGAGATATGACCTATTTTCTAGAGATAAAAAAGAAGATTGAAAATCAGCCAACTATATCAAAATTATTTTCATCAGCTTCTAAACAAGACGATGACGGACTTCGAGCTTCGTACAATATCTCATTGTTGATTGCTAAAACAGGCAAGCCACATACTATTGGGGAAGATTTAATTTTACCAGCAGTTAAAGAAGTAATAACCACCGTGCTCCATAAACCAGCTACAGATATTATCCGAAAAATTCCTTTGAGCAATAATTCTGTGCAAAGACGAATTGATGAGATGGCTGAAAACATTGAAGAATCGTTGTGCAATTATCTGCAGACTTGTCAATTTTCAATTCAGCTGGATGAGTCCACTTTACCAACCAATGAAGCATTGTTATTGTCGTACGTGAGGTTTATCAAAGATGAAAAAATATGTCAAGAAATGTTGTTTGCTACCAATTTGGAAACAGATACAAAAGGAGAAACCATATTTGATACACTGCAAAAGTTTTTTGACGAAAAGGAAATTCCTTTTAATAATATTTTGTCGGTTGCTACGGATGGCGCACCGGCTATGACAGGGCGTCACAAAGGCTTCATAGCATGCTTAAAAAATAAAGTTCCGGACGTGCTTGCTGTGCATTGCGTAATTCATCGACAGCATTTGGTTGCGAAAAATTTGAGCGAACGTCTCCATACATCACTGCAATATGTTATAAGAGCAGTTAATAAAATCAGAAGTAACTCGTTGAATGACAGATTATTTAGTCAGCTTTGCATTGCAAATGATGAAGATTTCAACCGATTGCTGCTTCACACAGAGGTGCGCTGGCTTTCAAAAGGTACTTGTTTGACTCGATTTTACAATCTGTTTGAATCTGTGATAGAGTTCCTAGGAAACAAAGACACGGAATTGCGCGACAACCTCATCGCATCAAAAAACGATATTGCGTACTTAGCAGACCTCTATAAATTGTTTAATGATGTCAATCTCCAACTTCAAGGAGAAGACTTAAACTTGATTAAGACTAAAAATAGCATTGCTGCTTTCGTGTCTAAACTGCTATTATATAAAAGAAATATAGGCAGACGTGAATTCCATACCTTCCCATGTTTATCAGCAGTATCATTCAAGCACGACGACTTGCTTGTTTACTGTCAGCACTTGGAAAACCTCTACAATGACTTCAAGGAACGATTCGAGGACATTTTAAACATGGACATACCAGACTGGGTTTTGGATCCTTTTTCCAATGTCAACACAGCAGGACCATCTCAGTTAGAAGAAGAACTGATAGAACTGACGACAAATGAGGAATTAAAAATTAAATTCAAGAATGGCTACCAAGAATTTTGGCTGCAGAAGTCGATTTCGCAATTGTATCCAAGATTATGGTCGATTGTGCAACGATTTCTGCTAGCATTCCCATCTTCATATTTAGCAGAACGTGGATTTAGTGCTGTAGCAACATTGGTAACGAAAAAGAGAAATCGGCTCCATGTTACTGAACGCGGCGATTTACGATTGTTTTTAAGTAAAATCGAGCCTGATATTAACAAGCTTCTTAAAATGCATCAAATTCAGCCTTCTCATTAGTTAAGTTAGAAATTCGATGCCTTTAAATTTTAATAAAAATACTTTTTAATAATAATTAAGTATGCCTTTTGAGTGTTCTCTGAAACTGTCAATTTATTTATTTAGAAAGCAATAGTTTATTATGGATTATTTCGTATCATCAAAACCCCTGCCTGTCCTTATAACAGGTAAGCTAAAACTTTTATTTTTCTTTTTAAATAACGAAGAAATTCAGTAGCGTTTCAATTCCAACAACATTCTATCTATTAGTAATTTTTTTTATTTAATTCTTGTTTTCACCATGCATTATGTACGCTCTTATTTCTCTAGGGGGGCGGTATTGAAATATTCACTAGAAAAGGGGGCACCAGTTCGAAAAATGTTGGGAACCTATGCCCTAGCCCGTCAGCACACGCGCTGGGGTAAAATCCACCCCACGTGTAGTCTTTTGTTGGAAAATAAGGGAAGGTCGTACGTGACCTTTCTAGTACTTCTTGTACCTTTCAAGGTCAACGTTAAGAAGTGGTCGTCCAAGGGAATTTTTCCCGTGCCCTTGGGATTTTGTGCTTTCGCGGGGATAATGAGAAATGGGATTGTAGCTACCCCGCGCGTGTGCTAATGTTTCGCTTTCTAGACAGACATTTATTGAGATGAGTGCGTACGAGCGAGAACAGCAACGACTGCGGGATCTTCTCGCTAGTGTTGAAACTGATAGCGAAATTGAAGATTCCGATTCTGAGTGCGATAATATTTTTTAAAGTGCTCACGAAACTGATTCTGACCAGGAATCTGACGATTTACGTGATTTAGCGAGTATACCTTCTTTGACATCAGATGATTTTTATGTAGGAAAAGACGGAACAAGGTGGAGTAAAAAAATTACCTCCGAAAAACGTTCGGACACGACCGCACAATATAGTGACACATTTACCTGGTGTCAAGAAAAGCTTTAGAAATTTGAAAACGCCAGTTGAGTGTTTATTGCAAATTTTTGATGATGAAATAATGCAAGATTTGATTAAATCAACAAATATTTACATTTCATCAATAAGAAGCAAATTCTCTAGAGAACGGGATGCACAAGAGACAAATATAGCTGAATTGAAGGCGTTGTTTGGCCTATTATATTACGCTGGAGTGCTGAGAGCACACATCTCAGTGCGAAAGATTTGTGGTCAACTGACGGAAGCGGAATAACAAGCAACAATGTCTATCAACCGATTCCACTTCCTGTTGAGGAGTATTAGGTTTGATGACATAAATTCAAGAGCACAGCGAAAGATGACGGATAGACTAGCACCTATTAGAAATGTTTTTGAAAAATTTATCAAAAACATACAAAATATACATTCTTTATCTGAATATTGAACTATAGACGAAAAACTAGAGCCCTTTCGAGGAAGGTGTCAATTCAGACAATATATGAAAAGTAAGCCCGCAAGATAAGGAATAAAAATTTTTGCTTTGTGCGATTCTCGTACATTTTATACATACAACCTAGAAATTTATGCAGGTCAGCAGCCTGTCGGACCATGTAGACAATCAAATGTGGCATTGGGTGTTGTACAAAGACTTATTGCACCCATAAGTGGCACAGGAAGAAATATAACTGGACAATTGGTACATGAGCATTCCTTTGGCCAATGAACTATTGAAAAAGCACAAATTGACATGTGTTGGAACCCTTCGAAAAGATAAGCGTGAAATTCCACAAGAATTTCTGCTAAATAAAAACAGGGCTCTATACTCATCACTTTTTGAGTTTAGAGCTAAAGAATTAACTCTTACAATATATGTTCCTAAAAAGAGTAAATCGGTTCTTGTTCTATCATCGATGCATGAAGATAATCAAATTGATCCATTGTCAAACGAACAGCTCAAACCCGAAATGATAACATTTTACAACTCTACTAAAGCTGGTGTTGATATTGTTGATGAGTTATGTGGAACTTATTCTGTTTCGAGAAAATGCCGCCGTTGGTCTCTGACGGTATTTTTCGGGCTGATGAACATTGCAGGTATAAATGCATTTATTATTCATCGATCAAATAACGACCAAGTGAATATGAACCGAAGAACTTTTCTCAAAGATTTAGCATTAGAGCTTGTGAAAGAACATCTCCTAAAAAGGGCTGCAATTCCATCTCTCTCGGAAGAACTCAAAACTGGTGTAAAAAGGTTGGCAGGAATAGAAGATGCAGCAGATCTTCAACCTAAAGAAATTCCAAAGAAGGGCTTCAGTACGCTATGATATATGCCCCAGAAAAGATGATCGCAAAACCTCTGTATCTTGTGCAAACTGCAACAAATTGGTTTGTAAAATACATGTTGTCACACTATGTGAGAATTGTTCAAAACGAGATAATTTGAATAATTAAATTCAGGTAAGAGGGAAAAATACGTATTATTTATGTTTTTAATATTCGTATTTAGAATCTATTCTTTCATATGAATAATTGTTTGACATTATATTGAGTTTTAAGGAAAAAAGTTAGTAAGAATGCGGCCTTTGCATATTCCTTCTTTTATATTCCTATTTTTATTTTATCAAACCACTCTTTACATTAAACACTTGAAAACAATGAAAAAGATATATGCATAAGAAAATCTATTTTTCCTATATAAGAAATCATATATATATCTTAAATAAATTAGTAATTTTGTATAAATATCGATTTTCATGGCTTACTTTAGGTAAGCAATATGGAAATGTGTGTATAATTTAAAGCAAGATTATGTCGAATTAAAACTGGAAAAAAAGTTTCAATAAATTTCACATAGTTATTGGTCATTTATACATTCATTAAAAAAAGAGAATGCATTTATTTATAACATTGTGATAAAAACTCTGAACAACAGACAATTGGGGTAAAATTTGCCCCGCGCGTGTGCTAACGTAACGAAGTGATGCGCGTGTGCTGAAAGGCTAGCCGGAACTCGAACCACGGTCCTCTCGAATACGTGCCGACCACTACACAACAAAGGCATGCGAAGAAGACGGGAGAAATACCTTATATACTCCCCTTTTAAAGGGCAACTGGGGATTAGGGGACCCAATCGCCAAATACCGGTGGTGGAGAATCATCATCCGCCACCTTTTTGTTCGGGCGCCACTGTAGAGACATTAATGTTATTCCGAAGCAGGAGGGGTGAAAAATGAGCAATGCCCTCGCCGGGAATCGAACCACAGACCTCTCGAATACGCGCCGAGTGCGCCGACCCCTAAACCACGAAGGCATGCGAAGAAAGCGGGAGAAACTTATAAAGTCAGTTTATTCTAAAATAATTATAATGCAAAAATATCAATATTTATTATTATTATAATTTTTATTATTATATAAACAAGAGAGATTGGCAGCTTATAGGGATAACATTTAATTTTAAGAAATTTTCGTTAAGAAAAAATGCTTTTAATATTATTTTTATTCCAGATATATAATAATATTTATTTCTTTTAATCATGCAGGTACGTTTTCATCTGTTTAACTCCCAAAATATGTTTTTAATTATATTTAACTGTGATAGCTTTGTGAGACGACGCCTTAAAAAATATTGAAATCTTCATACATATAAAAAAATTAAAAAGAATAATCTACGACACTTCTTCAGCTTCACTTTATTAACTAGAAAACAGGCGTTTTATAACAGAATAACCATTTTTAACCATTTACATATTGTGGTGCATTTGCACTTCATTGAAGCAATCAATATTTCTGAGTCTTGACACTATTTCCAGAAGTTTAGCATTCTAAAAATTTACGACGTTAATGTTCTTAAAATTTAAGACATTCTCTTTCGCTAAAATGAAATTAACTGAAATGTTTTCGGAAGAAATATCAATCAAAAATCGCTAAAAGTTTTCGACAATTTGTAAAATGTGCCAGAAATTCTCTGAAATACCCATCAGACTTATAGAAATCAATATTAAAATATAACATTACCGTACATGGAAGGAAATACAACGAATTAAAGAAGTTGATATTATTTTGGATACTTATTAATATGTGTAGTTTGAACCATAAGATACTTATTTGGGAAATTTTACTTAAAAGCGCACATTATATATATGATTTGATTATGCATTATTATTAAATCTTTTATTATTTGCTAAAAAATTTCTTTTTGTTTTTATATATTTAACTTACGGTATTTTTAACACATTTGAAGACTCTACTCTGTAATACTACAAATAGTTTATATGACAATTTAAAAATAATAACTGTCGAAAATTTCTGAAATTCTTAAAATCTGTTATACATTAATATGCCGTTTAAAATTAAAACATGGATAGGTGTATTACAAACCTTTAGAAGGCAGAAAAATTACGCTTATGTCCATAAACTATGTAGAATCACACTGAAATCGAACTCTGAAGTAAAAGTTTCATTTGTAGAATTATCGCAAATATCTTCAAGAATAATATGCAAATTACAGGGAGCCATCAGATGACGTCGATAGTATGTTACAATGATGAGAGTTAAGAGGAGTGTAAATAAGGAATGGTAGCAAAGAAGTAAAATTGTTCACAAGCGCTCTGTAAGCCTCTCAATACCACAACCGAATAGTTGTGACACAGAGGACGTATGTGGATGATTTCTTACATGGTAGAATTATCGGCCGCCTGGCATGTAGGGGGTACTCAGATTGAAGTATCCAAGGAGCTTGGAACAGCCCAAAGTGTCATCTCTAGGCCTTGGCAATGATACCAAAATGATAGAAATGTAAGTAGATGTTGCAGTACGGGTCGTTCCGGAGTTACAATTCCGAATGACGACCGGTATTTGGCAGTAACTGGAAAAAGAAGCAGATGACCTACAGCGTCAACTGTCCTCAACAATGGGAACGACAGTTTCAAGGCAACCCGTGTACAGACGTTTGGGGCAGATTGGTCTCTATGCTCGTAGGTCTGTAAGATGTGTTCCGCTCACGGTAACTCACTGTCACCAGCGGTTAGCCTGGAGTATAGAACACGTAATATAGACATCGTCACATTCGGCTTGTGTGATGTTTTCCGACACGTCCAGGTTTAGTTTGCAGTCTGATTCACGTCAAATTTCATACGAAGAACTCCAGGTACCAGCCACCACCAAGACAACATCAATGAACTACACCGTTACGTTAGTGCAGAATTGCTCGTTTCCGGTGGAATTGTACTGGGCTCCAGAACAGATTTGCATGTTCAAATCGGAACCATCACAGACCATATTTATTGGGGCATCATTCAAGAACAACATGTAAGTTTGTTTAGGGGTACCATTGGGCTCAGAATTTGTGTCTATAGATGACAACGCCCGTCCTCATCGGGCAAACATTGTAAAAGAATGCCTTCAATCTGAGAATATCCCCCGTATGGAAAGCTAACATTCTCACTTGACATGAATCCGATAGAGCATATGTGGAACATGCTCGGCCAATGACTCGGCCAGTCAATCACCTCCTACATGTGTACCAGAACTTCGGAGAGCGTTGCTGGCTGCGTAGAGTAATCTTCTCCCAAGATCAGCTCAATATTTTGATACCCATCATGCGTAGGGGTTGTACGGACTGTATTTCATCGTCTGGAAAACATACAATATATTAACCATCATACCAACCATGTAATATTAAATTTTTATAAGGGAGATATTTTTTGTAGTTGTTGCCGGGAACAAAAATCGTAGTTTTTATGAATGGCATCATATATACACCATTTTGTTTCTTTATTTTTGTTCTCCATCTTTGTTTAATAAATGGGCTTTATGAATCCGTCACGATAGTTTTGTTCCTGAACCTTCACTTGCCAAAACTGGCATTATCCTTAATTTATGGACATGAGTGTAGTAATTTCGAGGCACTGAAAGCTTACAATTCTCCGATTCTAACGTATTTAATTAACTGCTTTTTCTTTACCTAGATGCATTAATAACATGCTTGAGATTATATGTGAAAAATATTTTATAATATGCTATAATTAGCATAAATCGCAATTTGAGTAACCCAAATAAAGGTTTCATTATTACGTGTAATTTTACCATTATAAATAACATTAATTTTAAATTCTTTTTTAATAGTAAACAGACTTTGCTTTGAACAGTAAGAAAAATTGAATAATAAATATTTATATATGTGGTGATGTAAAACAGAAAACAGAGATTGAGGTACTTACAGTCGATACTTACAATCTACTGGAATGTAGATACTGCCATCGAACCTTTTACGTAAGCGACGATTTAAACAGATACATTACGCAGGCATCCCACAGAAGAAACAAAAATTTTAATTTCAGAATAAACATGTTTTGTAATTTTGTATGCGAACTTTTCGTCGACACAAAGGCACACGTAGGCTCATAGTACCCTGTCGGCTCTAAAATATATAATAATTTGAATGCGACGACACATGCCCGTTAATGGCCATGTTTATTCGCATGGCCACGATTATAAATTTTGAATTTTCATTCATGACAGATGCTTAATTGCGTAGTTGCTATCAAATGTAGCCGTCGTCACGATTTAACCTATTTTGTTTCTGGGTAAAATAAGTTTGGGGAAGCGCTGTCTTAATCATTTTTATAGTTTATACAATCCCACCACTCTTTGGTAACGTATATTAAGTCAGACCTCTGGAAGACTTGAGCAAATCATCGCTATATTTTGGAATTAATAAGAGAGAGATGGAAAAGGGTGTAAAGACCATTTTATCAACTCAGATAAATTAACAGAAAGCACAGCTCGTGCTTACTGAAACAGCCAGCATTTATGGCTTAGATCAAAAGTAATGAACTGAACTAAGTAAATTGTAAATTATCCTAGCGGCTATACAGAAAGATGGTGAGCACGTTGGCTCAAACCATATCAGCGTGACAAGCTTAATGACGAGAATAACTCAACACCGCAGATAAACTGTTATCAAGAGATTCAATGAGTAGCATGTCGCCCAAACGGGATATTAATTAGTGCTTCTGATGACCGTACCGACGGACCCGGATTCGAGTCGCTTAAAAGGCATGGATGTTTGTAATTGTCTAGCGTCTTTGCGATATGAGGGCTTTCTAAATATATGACCAGCCGAAAGTCCTCTCACATGGATTGATGGTTAAGGAGAGAGGATTGGGAAACCTTCGGATCCACCCCCGAGATGCTCTCTTTCAAAATTGGGATGGAACTGGGCAAAATTGTGCTGTCACCTATATGGTGCCCAAGGCGTTATCTTGACAACGACAAACGTTTTCTTGTTATCCTTGACAAGATGAATTCCGTGGGTTTGTTCTGATTGAGATGAGAGACATTAGTCACAACAACAATTAGTAACGGGGCCTTCATCAGACGGAACATCCTCTGATTTCACAATCTAAAATCTTCCGTTAAATACTATATCTTTTCTACCTCATTTGCATACACGCGAACTAAAAATTAGCATTCTGGTAGGAAAACGGAAATTGAGAAAGACAGTAAAGGTAATTAACATAAAATAACTGGTTATTAAAAACTAAATAGATCTTTATAACCTTTTCTACACACTACGACAAATACGTTGGATGACATACAGTGATGACAGGTGACAATTTAGCTCGACAGCAAGAAAGAGCGAGTATGCTCCATATTCCAGAAGAAAGTGGTACTCAAGTTTAAAGACATTAGGTTTTTTGGGGGAGTATGAGATATGAAAATGAGCAATGCTCTCACCGGGACTCGAACCTCGGACCTCTCAAATACGCGCCGAGTATGCTGTCCATTACACCACGAAGGCATGCTAAGAAGGCTGTAGAAACACCTTATAAAATGAAAAAGTTATGGTCCAAATTTTTCTCTTGAATATTAATAAAAGGTTTCATGTTCTGTCTGAAACTCCTGTAGCATTTATGCAAGTGCTTGCGTCAGCGACATTATGAAAGAGACTTATGGTATTGAGTAATTCGGATACGGCGCAGTTTAGAGAGATTTATTATAAGCAATTACTGTCTTTAGGATGAAAGAAGAAGTAGCCAAATTACAAAGAAGTGGTGAAAAAAAATCGAAATTTAATTCATATATTTTTAATTTTATATATATAACTGCTTTTCTAATTTTGTATTTTAAAATGTAGAACTGACTAGATGGTCCCTCAAAATTTTTAATCAAATGCAAACCAACTGTCTTTTACATATACTTTCTCAAGCACAGAAACGGAATTATGTTGTCACAAAAATTGAACAAAATGTCTTAAATGTCAAAGAAAGAGTGAGAAAATTTTTATCTCAGTGAACAAAAAAAAGGATAATCAATATTCGCAGTCAGCTCAGCGTTATTACAGTATAGAAGTGTGAAAAAAAACTTGCTTATAGTTACTTATGCTTTTTTCTAAGGAAAGCAAATTTATTCATTTATTCGCTTTTATATTTAATATATGAGACACATAAAAATCATTTCTTTTTTCATTTATCTTTAAAAACCACAGTGAAATTTGTTTTTCCTTTAGAGCTGAGGTTCTTGGCAGTGCCTTAGATAAGAAATATAAATAAATTTTGTTAGAAGCAAGAAAGATCATCGACGGAGAAGAGAAAGAATCATACATCTAATGTAATGTAATCTAGTCATAGCTTAAAATAATATTTATTAAATTACACCAAAAAAAATATTCAATTTATCATTTTGTTTATTCTAAACGTTATTTTTTATTTTCAAATGCTGCAGGAATTCTCAAGAAAATAAGCGAAATATTTCAAAATTTATTGACATGAAAGAGAAAATTTTCCCAAAATATCCCTTAAAATCTAATAATTTCGGAAATTTCTGAAAAGTAAATGTCCGCCACACGGGGAAATAAGTTCCGTCTAAAACATTTGAAATTTATTAGAGCAACGAGAACATTTGATCGTATCATATCAGAAATAAAATGCAGAAAAAGAAAAGTGATAAAACCCTCAAGAAAATAAATTGACTAAAACAAAGATGTCTTAAAAATAAGTGGTTCTTAGAAATATCAAAAAAATAAATCTTCGATACATACAGATCTACCACAAGAATGAGAAATCGGTCTTCTAAGTCAAGTTGATTGCATTTTCATACTGGATGGGATCGCTTAAATTATGACAAAGAATGAAAGATATAGCTGCTTTTTTGAAGAGGCTTTTCATGAGGGATTATCTAATAGATATTGCTTTATACAGTTCCCATTTCTGGCCTTTACCTCAATGATGCGAATGCGAGTTAAGGTTAAAAGTCAAGAATTAATCTCGCTTGAAATCTTGATATTCAGGAGAAAATTTGTTTCTTTATCTCAATTATAAATATATAAAATTCGATTTCCTCTTAAACTGACATGTAAAAAAATTATGTCGCAATTTCTTTCATTAGCAAAATAATCTAAAGGTCTCTACTTCGGTAACTAATTTCTTTTGAAAGCTTAGCTAGCGACGAATTTTAAGAAAGCACGAATTAAAATATGGAATCTGCAAGCAATTGTGATAAATATAGGAATCAGTATAAAACAAAGATCATTAAAAAACTTTTTTTAATTTACTTGTATGATACGGAGTAATGCTCTGCATCATACAAAAAAAAACTGACAAAAATATTCAAGAATGATTAAACTGAAAAAATATATACCAGACGAAAGCATTTAAAATAGTCTACGTTAACAATCTAAATTTGTAGACAGAAAACAAAATTTTATATAAGTGTCCTTTGCTTAACCCTTTGACTACGAATACAAAAACATTTTTTTTACTCCGTTTTCTATCCACGTGATCAAAATATGTTATAAATAAAGCAAATTTATCCTTTTGGATTCTTTTTTGACAAGCGTTTTCAAGGTCAAAGGCTTGAATACATATGTCCCAGCAGTAGTTCATAGCGGGATACATATGTACCAGAGGTAGCAATAGACTTACTATAAGCACACTTATTATTCTGGAAATCACTGATATATGAAATATGTTTTATATCGTATCGTACAGGGTAAAACATTCTTTGCATAACCCAACATTACACATTGGACAACTCATATGATAGAGACATTAGGTTATTTCGAAGCAGGAAATATGAAAAGTGAGCAATACCCTCGCCGGGACTCGAACCACGGATCTCTCGTGTACACGCCGAGTGTGCTGACTACTGCACCATGAAGTCATGCTAAGAAGGGGGAGAAATAGCTTACATACTCCTCTTAGGCGAGTGGGGATTAAGGAACCCAATTGCCAAATCCTGGTGGTGGAGAATCATCATACACCACCTTTTTTAGTTCGAGCGCCACTACTTTTAATATTTTAAACAGCTCAAACATTTTCTACATGGGGGTGCATCTGCTCATTTCATTCTTTCTAATAATTTAAGACTCCCTCTTGCTCTCCAGCATGGTGTACTGCAAGATCGAGCGTGCTTCATGTAGAATGCGTACAGCGTTACCAACTATCCCGTATCTAATTGTTAGAACTAGACCTCCTAGACCTGAGAGAAACACCCTACAATCAAATCTCAGCCTCTGTTAACGCTAGTGAAAATTAATGTTGGCTTGACAGCCTAAAAGGTGTGACGATTATTTGATTGCCAAAGGGCAAACAACAAGGTCAGAAATTTGTCAGCAAGGTCAGCAAGGTTGAAATTTCGAAAGGGCATAACAGTAAGGTCAGAAACGAAACGTGCGCTGGCTAGCGAAAATACGCTCTCAATAAATTCAGAGATTCACCCGTTTAAATATTCACTTCACTTAACTTTAAATTCACATCCTGGCAAGGAAATGCAAGGGGAAAATGAGAGGTTAAGGAAAGGTGTCAAACTTTTGCAAAATAAGGGAAAATCTACAATATTTGTTCTTTTCTCTATGTTCATTTGTGTACAACAAGAACAGCAGTGTCTTGATTTTCCAACTATTAGAAGATGATCCCCAACATTCAGAAGATTCTAAGTACTTTTTAACCAAGCAGTAATTTTAAACTTTTAGTTAGACATATATGTCTTAGTAGTCAAGGGATTAAAGGACTAAATTTTGGTAGTTTCCAGAAGTCATACAAGCGAAACAGGCTGGCTTTGGGGGTGTGTTTCTGATTTTTCCCATGCAAAAATAATTGTCAGTTTCTCTTTGAATTTCCTTAAGTACATCCCCATTAGGCAAGAAAATCTTCGCATTTTGTCGTGATTCTGCTCTTTGGAGCAAGACAGCAGAAACACACAAAAGTAATCCTAATTCCATCTGTTACAATTAAAAGATTTTTAAGTAGGCAAATTTAAATGTTAGGTATTTCGCGTATTTGTACTGTCAGTCGTAATGTTTTAGAAATATAACCACTCCAGATCCATAAACTCGATTTATTAAGTTACCCAATCTTGTACCTCGATTTATCTCGATTTATTAAGTTACCCAATCTATTAGTTACCCAATCTTGTATCAACTTCCTGAATCAATTATCAAGAGAAATTTAACAGAAATGTGAAATATTTTTGGAGCCTTATCTGTAAGAAACTGAAATGTGTCCTTGCTAAATGTTATTACGAATGTTCAAAATATAATTTTGGGCTTGCATCTTAAAAATAAAGAATGAAGAATGAGTCAAAACGTTACCAGTCTTACTAGACATAAATAAACTGCTAGAAAGAGAGGAAAACAATATTCGACGTGTCAGGTGTCTGCAGTTACATATGTGGGGAAACAAATCATTCTAATCAACCTGACAAAACATTTCTAGCCAACATCCGTTTTATTTCCTGTTTTATGAAGGCTACTATTTCACGATTAGGAAACTTCACACATCATGGACGATAAAAGAAATCCAATAATACAGCTGTAGTTAACTATTTTTTAGTATTACCAAAAGAATAGAAGTATATTTTTTTCTCGATAACAAAAGAATAGCATAACCTCGTAATACGTAGTTTTGAGTGCCGGTAGAATATTATCAGAGAAGTTAGATAACCGACTTGTTTCGAAGGGATTTTCTTTTTACAAAATGTTTGTTATATTGTTGAATTTATGAATTTTTATTTCCTTGTACGAAGTAAAAGAGAAGTATTGTAATCGCGAAAAATTTTGTGTATCATATTTCAACGAAAATATCCATTTTGACCGCTATCGAATGCAATTTAGCAATGTTTTTGCGTGATATATGAACGTAAGGACAGAATAAAGGACACTTTTTTCCCAACAAAATTTATAAAACTCATTTAAAATGGATTCAGAAGAGATTTTTTCGTAGCTTCTGCGCGAACGTACTTACGTACGTACATATGTATGTATCTGGCATAACTCAAGAACGAGTAACCTCATAACGTTGCCATTTTGTATATAGGACTGCTATTACATGTAGATGTGCACCTCCTATTGTGGTTGCAATCGGACGCACCGAACGTATACAAATATATGTATATATATACTATATATATCCACTCTGTTACTCGGCTCAGTCAGTTCAGTTTCTTTAATCTTATATGTTTATAAATTCAGCATTTTTTGCTTTAAAGATGATTGAATTATGTTGTTCTTAATTTCCGGTTAACGTTTTTATGCCTTTAGTTAAAAATTTTTGTTAGTAGGTTTAGTTTAGTTTTACGCCTTTAGTTTACTTTAGTTTTATGACTTTAGTTAACCTGCATGTTATGGTTGAAGAATTATCAACAATTTAAAAGTTGTTTAAGTGCGGCTAAGCCGAATTATTTTGGCCATAGGGGCCATATTTGTTTACATTTGAAACTTAGCAGAATAGTGGACGTGTTGCCAAGCTTGAGAAACTAAGCTTCGCAACAACAAAGATAACGCCTTCTTTTATTACTACGAATTAAATCATGCTTAATCCATTCTGGAATTTACTCGAGTAATTAAGTGTTTAAGAATTTAGTTCGTAATTTTTAATATAGATATTTTGAGTTTTTATGTATTTTTGCCTTGTCGCGAACTGAGATCTGAATTAACTAATTCAGAAGTACTGAATTTTCTGTGAAAAAAACTTTTTTTATACATCGTTTTAGATTGATCATGGTATTTGAATAGAACATGTGGCAAGGATTAGATAATTCTTCAGTTGATATAGATAATTTTTGTGCATTCTGAGTTATAAAATGAATGAGATATAACACTGTTAGGTGAACCTAGTCCCAGAGTGTCGCTGTGGTAAACAAATATAGTCAGTTTTAAAGAGTGCATTTTTTCCGTTGTGTTTTAGGCGCTATCGACGAAGTAGATTCAATTCAATCCAATAAGTTTAAATGAAATGCAAAATATGCATAATTTAATATTCGTACAAGGAAGTCATGTGGTGTACACATCAGATTTTTTACTGCAATCACACTTGTATATAATCACTGCAAATGTGATAAAAGAAATTCATTGCTTTGTGAAATTTATGAAAAAAAGTGAAACTTTTACATCGAAATTAACAAAAACATCAACCATTACTGACAAGAAAATAATGATGATGAACATATATTTTTGACTTTTTTCTATATATATATATATATATGCTAATCATAGGCATACAGTGAAGTAGAATAATTGAAAAATATTAATTCGCTAGCACTCAAAGCGTTTCAGAAATTCATACACTGTTGAAGAAAAAATGACATAATTTAAATTCTATGGGGCTTCTTTCTTAACTCCTATTCTACTTAGTGAATAATAATGTGCAAAACTTGTATGCAAAATTTCTAGTGCTTCTATGAAGAACTTCTAGACTTATCATGACCACTGCGAATATAAATCATAAAAATTCTTCTGCGTACACCACATGACTTTCTTGTACTGAATAATAAATTATGAGTATTTTTTCCTGCGTTTCATATAAACTTATTTCCTAGAATTTTTTTAGAGATATATTTTTCATTCAATTAATTCAGTTCTCACTTCGCAACAAGCAAAAATACATAAAACCTCAAATTACCTTTACTAAGACTTAAAAAATATAGAAAAATATAAAACAACCGAATACAGTTAAAACAATTTAAAGATAAATTTTTACAATTCAAATTAGTTTCTATGCAAAAACAAGCAATTTCACCAACGCGCAAATGGGGAGATGTTTTGGTGCACGAAACTAAAAGTTTAATTTTGTCCCACTCGGCAAAGATATACTGAAGCTGCAGAAATTGCCTTCTATTCACTGTTTTGCTAAGTTTCAAATGTAAACAAGTATGGCCGCTATGGTAAAAAAATTAGGCTTAGCCGCACTTAAACAACTTTTAAGTTCTTGATAATTCTGCAACTATTGCATGCAGATTAACTAAAGGCATAAGAACCTTAACTTGAAGATAAGAACAACCTAATTCAATCATTTTTAAGCAAAAATGAACAAGTCACCAACATATTAGAATAAAACAACTGAGCTCACTGAGCTAAGTAACAGAGTGTGTATATATTTATATTTATATGCTTTTGAGGCAGCCAATTGCAACCAAAAAGGGAGCTGCACAACTGCATGCTATAGCAGTCTTGTATACAAAATTTTAACGTCTTGAGGTTAGTCATTTTTGAGTTATGCGAGTTACATACATACGTAAGTACGTACAAACATCATAAAAAAATCTCTTCTAAATGCATTTAAATTTTTTTTGCAACTCTTCTTGAGAAAAAGAGTCCTTTATTCTGTTCTTACATACAGATGTCAAGCAAAAACATTGTTATATTGCACATTCGAAAGCGTTAAAAGGGATATTTTCGTTGAAATATGACACCCGGAATTTTTCGTGATTACAATACTTTCTTTACTTCGTACAAAGAAGTAAAAAACATTTAATCAAAAATCCCATTTAAAGTTTACAGATTAACGTTATTTGGCACATATTATGCACAACTATTTGCGCTGACAAACTCAAAAAAGAAAATGCGTAATAAAAATTTGCCAGATTCTCCAGACATATTTGAACGCTTAAAATTACTTAATTAAAAAGTAACATAAAAAAGGGTGAAAATTATATCTTCTTTTTGCGCTTTAAATTTTGCTTTTCGTTGTGGCAAAAAATAACTTCTGGTTCCTCGTCTGTCATAAAAACTGCTATATCTCCACTTCTAATCAGCATATCAAGAAAAGAAAAACTGTTTTTGATAACTAAGAATATGGCCTTTAAAAATATTACGAGAAAAAAACTTACATTTTTAGCCAAAATCGGCTTTTTGAACGAGGTCGGTTACCTAAGAAAGAGAGCTAAATTCTTAATGTTATTTTGTTCCATATTTCAAAAGGCAAATTATAAAACTACGAACAGATATCAGTTTTTCCGGGAAATCTATCTCTTAGTTATTTTTTATCCCCAAACATAGATTAAAATAAAAACTTGGTAAACAAAGTAATAATGAATGAATGAGACAAAAAATATGCTATTTCTGCTGGTAAGTTAAAACATAGGATAGTATAAAGAAAGTTACCTTAAAAGTTAAGTTTTTTTATACAGAAACTTATTCATTTAATTTTTTAAATATTGATTCCGAAAACAGTAATTCATATTACAGACGCGTTCTGTTTTTTCAGTACTTTCCATATAAATAACGTTTTTTTATAAGAAATCCATTTTACAGCATTTTTAGAGGTATTTGAAATTTTAGCTTAATGTTTAACAGAAGCTAAAACTGTTGTTCTTTATATTAAGTCTTCTCACATCATATCATTTAATTTATACTTTCTCCATGGGAAAACATATACTTTTTTCCCCAACTCGTAACCACTTTTCGGGGTTTCTTGCCTTCGTTCATTCGGAGATTCTTTAGTTTTTAAAAGTAATAAAATTTGCAATGATAAAATCATTTCGAAAAAGAGTGTCGTAATACACAAAACTTTTCAAATTTAAAGCTTAAATTGTACAGAAACTTGTTTATGTGATATATTATATAAATATATGTAAGAATTTATTTTATTTCTTCTTTCTTTCTGCAGGAAAGTTTACACCCATCTTCAGTTGCATCGCACTTTTTATGAAGTAACTGGTTGTAGTTTCATTTTCCTTGCACGTGAGAAAAATATGAGTTAATTAAAAAAGTCTTCTTTCTAAAAGTCAACTATAATTACATTCAAGGGACAAAATAGGTTTGGAATTAGGATAAGTTTGTTTTTAACTTATATTAAAGTTTTTATGTTTCTGTCTCCTTCCAAAAGAGTGCATAGCACAGAATCTGATATTTTTGCATTTACGTGTTTAACACATTATGTGTTTTAAGGAATTTTGGAAACCTAAAATCTTCAAAAAATGGTGATTTGGGATTTTTGCATTTTCAGATTCTCTACACGTTTAGCTTTCTAAAAATACCATACTTTAAAATATCTATGAAAATTAGAACTGTAAAAATTCTAGTTTTATTTTATCATCGAATGCTGTGATAAATGAGGATTTTTACATAAAAACACGTTTTTCTCCAAACGTGATTTTTTTTATTCTCGATGTACCTTTTCTCGGAAACTACTGCTCCCAGGTACCTAATATTTTTATGGCTTATTTACTATATTACCTAATATTCACTGAAATGAACTTTTTGTGATAAATTAAGAAAAATAATTTCACAAATTTTTGTGTGTGAGAATAGGGCTACATTTTACTATGCCTAATAAAATATTCTATAAATTATTCTAAAATTCAAAGTGTTTCAAAAGCTCATTTCAGTATAATCAGATAGGTGTACCTTAATTACACAAAGTGTATCTACTGCAGATTTTCAGAAACGGTACATCGAAAATGGCCAATTTATTATTGTCGGTATAGGAGTTCCCACACCCTTTAACACATTTCTGTGTTTTAACACATTTACTTCTCAAACAGTTTTTTACTGCAGTAATATAGATTATGAACTACTAAGAAAATTATTGCAAAGATCGCACATTTCTTAGACGATTTTTATTGTATTTACAAAAATAATTTACCTGAAATGTTTTGTGTTTTAAATGTTCCATTTGATAACCTTTATTCTTCACTATCTTTATACACCGTAATTTCCAAGAGAATAAAGCTTCTTTAATAGCAGAAGAGGTATTTTATCCTGAACCATGTTCAAAGATTTTTTTTTGGTTCCCTTTAATGATAATAAATGGATCTCTTTACATTGTGCTCATTTAAATACACTTAATATTCATCTTTGTTGCAACATTTTTCCATTTTTGTCCGAATAATTGTTTCTTTTAGAGAATTCTGCAGCGCGTACTACTTTCGGTGATATTTCGTGAAGAAGGACGATGTACATTACGTTCTTTCGCCTTTTCAAGATTCAAATCAGCATTAATCACTTTGTTTACAGTTGACACTGAGCATTTCAATGATTATGTACCTGTCTTTTGCCTTCGAAGATTTTCTTTTAACATTAAAGTGCTTAGCTTTGCAAGATTCGAAACATTCCATTTCTTTCTTGGAAATGTATTTTAAACAATGTTTTTCCTTGATGCCAAAATTTGACACTTTTTTGTTTCTTATTGACATTATTATCTATCGTTGCTTTAGATACTGAAAAATCATGGCTTTCATAGAATTTTTAATAACTAAATGTGAATGATTTTCTTCGGAAAGATCACAAACTTAGCCTTCCGTCCATGGTTCTTTAAAAGTACCATTTTGCATGTAAACAAAATTGTCAGATAGCAAGTGATAATTTACACTTTCCAAAATATAATTGCAGCTAAAAAGGGTTTTTCCAAGCAGGTGTTTTTTTTATAGTAAAACAAAAAGTCTTCTATGAAATGTGCAAATTGCCTCTGTATTTAATTAATATATTTCGTATATGTATTTAATTAACATATTTCATATATGTATTTAATCAGCATATTTCATAATGTATTTAATTTACATATAATATCAGAAATTTAATGTACTTCAGTAGCAGACTTGAAAATTGTTATTTTCTAAATGCCTTCAAAATTCAGCACTTTCCTCTTGCTGGTAAAAGAATAAGGACATTACATTTAATACTGGAAGATATTTTAACAGAGAGTTTGTGGCTTTGCTGGAATGTGTCTGAAATTAATTTTCCTTGATTATTCGAGATTTTTTTAAATTGCGAACTTTCTTCTGATCATTTCTAAAATATATTCAGTGAAAGAGTAAATAAATTTTTAATGATCTATTTTAATAGGTAAAACTATTTTTCACTTTATTATTAATTATTAAATAGGAAATTAATTCGATACCTTCCCAGAACAATATTTTATTTAACATATTGCTAAAATCGTTTACTTATTATATGCAATTCAAGTAATCGAGTTTTTATTCTTTTAGTAGATTTCTATGAATAATGCATGAACAGGAATCAGATTTTATAATTGCTTATTTAAAATGTCAGACAATTGGCTATTAAATTTTTTTCATGTTACCTCGCGTATTAAAATATTTAATGCCTCATCGTTTTAATGATTCCACAACGCTCCGTTGCCCTTCGAATATATTCTCTTTAGTTAATATGAATAAATTAATGTGAAATATTTTAAAAGAGACTGCCTTTTAATTTATTCGTCCCTTTAAAAGTATAATAAAAAGTATAATTTGCTGAAATGAAAAAAAGGATAGCATCGAAAGCAAATCTTACCCAGTAGAAAGTTTCTCTGTATATTTTAATATCTCGTGTAGTAAAATAAACTGCAAATTAATTTTTCTTTTACTATGTAAAAAACAAAACGCATCTTTGAATTGCTTTCGAAGTAACTAAAATAAGCAGAAAGTTTTCATTTATCAAAAAAAAAAGATATATTATCAGGAGAGAAATTATATTCTTGATTAGATCACGAAATACGATCCGCTCTGCTTCAAAACCGTGTATCGGATAACTAATAAAAGATATGCAATAGATAATTACTTGACAGCGCCTTCCAAACTATTAATATAGAAGTACGATAGTGGATTCTTAGTTTCTTAAATCTAGTTACTATAAAAAAAAGAATGGAATAATGGCATCAAATCACATTTGCTAAAATTAAGGTTATGAAGATGGAACATCAAATGGAACATGCATTATCGTGCACAAATGCATACCGTATCCAAACTCTTTCGCAATAAAAAATCGTGTTGTAAAAGCGAACGTTAATGTATTATTCCACAAACAAATCTAATAATGTAGAAGAAATTTTTTACAGGATAGGGACGTTCTGTAGCGTTGGAAGAGGGAAGTAACTGTTGTTGTGATGCGTTGTGACTTATCTTACTCGTCTGACAGTAACGTCAGAGCAACCCCACGAAATTCATCGTGGCAAGAACAGAAAGAATGCTCCTGTCGTTGAGCACCGTACAGGTGACAGTACAATGTCGCTCAGTCCTGCCCCCGATTTTGATGAAGAGCACCCTGGGGGACGGGTCAGGGTGTCTACGATCCGAGGGTCTGTCACTTCTCTTTCCCTATCCTCAACCTCTCGAGAGTACTTTCGTCTCGACATATAATTAGAGTGTCTCCATGCCACAAAGACGCTATACATTTACAGACATCAATGACTTCTCCGGGATTCGAACACGAGCTCTTCGATACCGGAGTAGGCTCCGTCTGGACGGCAGGGTGTAGCTTCTTGAAATTAGCGGCAAATTGCTGTAAACGAGCATCATTCAACTGAAGGATAGTGCTGTTGAATGCTACTGAAATACAATTTTAATGAAATCTATTAATATACTCATTACAGTTCTAGATAAAGGGTTGAACGAGTCTGAAATCATTCCTAAAATAAACTACTTACTGTTTATTTACATGCAACTGTTAAGAAAATTATAAAGCCTGGGTCTCTTTGGAAACGTACACTTTTGAAAGGTCTTTGAAGAATTATCTTCAGGCCTTTTAAAACAAAACAAAGTTCAGAAGGAGAGTGTATAAGACCCTTTGTGTAGTCATGAAATTAACAAATGACCCAACTTGAGTTACAAAAACCAACACTTCTTGCTAAACAGAAATATGTAATAAATAGTAATTTCAATGTGTGTAAATTACCCTAACGGCTCACAGAATACTTTAAAGCGCAGGAAGAGCTCTGGTCGAAAGTAAACGGCGAGACAAGCCTAAAGGCAAGAACACAACAACGCCGCTAACGCAAGTGGCGAATAATCACAGCACTAGGTGGCCTAGATTAGGGCCCTGAAAACTACCTTCCGAAACTCTTGCTTAAATAGCACTTCATTCTGCCTTGTTGTTGTTGTTGCTGCTTACGCTCACTTGTCTGACGTCGTTGGATCAAGTCCACGAAATTCCTCGAGGCAAGGAGCGCTACATTACGCATGTCGTTGACAATAGCCTTGAGCACCTAACAGGTGAGAAGTGCGATTTGGCTCAGTTCCGCCCCTAATTTTGATGGAGAGCACCCCGGGGGAACGTGTCCTAGGGTCTCCCACCCCTCACCCCTTTCACAAAACCACACTAGAGGACTTTCGGCTCGCCGCATATTCAAAGTGCCGCTATGTCGCACCAACACTATACATTTACAAACATCCATGCCTTCTCCGGGATTCGAACACAGACCCTACGATACGGTAGTCAGCGACGCTAACCACTATACCGGTTGAGCGGCTCATTTTGCCTTAATCTGAATAAATTTTCGCTATCTCATTTACATTCTGGCATGAAAAGCGTAAGTGAAAATAGAGTATGACTATTGGTTGATGACTCTAGTTTCACGTTGAAAATTTACAGTATTGGTTTTTACTACTGAATTTTTTACAAAGCTAAAAGTTTGGATTCTAACTGTATATTAATATTTTTATCCTCGTGTTCCAAAATAATGCATTTAACATATTTGTTAGGCTTCAATTCAAACGCATGTTTTGCGCATTTTTTACTATGAATATTACTATCAATTTAGGCCATGTTCCGCTTCAGACTTTCCCAGATGAGACAGTTTTATAAATCTTCCCCTTTCAGCATTTCCACTGAGGTTCCACTCTAAAGCGAAACTGTGGGACATGATTTTGAGGTATGTATGAAATGACACAAAGACTATCCGCCCTTTAAATTCCGTGCCCAGATACTGCTTCTATAGTTCTTTGTTTATTATGTGACCCCCCATGTAGCCCTATAGGAAAGGAAGGGATGCCCCGTGAAGAACGTTTTAAGAGAAACTGGTATGTATCTACTTTAAACAGGAGAGAAACCACGAAAACGGCCTTGCAGCCAGCCCGCTCGTAAGAGAATTGAAACATAGATTGAGCTAACAGTATTCAACAACTTGTGGGGTTTTACTATTTAATCCTAAAGCTCTAACTTAGAACCCTACGAACACTAACAAGCGAATAATCGCTTAAGTGTGGCAACAGAACACGTAAGACTTAAGGAGGGTTTACAACCCTCCTTAAGTCTTATGACCTTTATTTTTCAGTATATTTACAGTCAGTTCCTACTTGGAACTTTACACAAAGCTGCCACTCGGGCTTGAACTTAAAATAATAATAATTTAAACTAAATCTTGTTTAACTAAGCTATGTAAAAGGTATAGCCGAAGCTACCAGAGATCTAACTAGTTGGCCCCTACTTAAATCGGCGAAGCCAAGCAAGGCCTAAGGTATGGCCGAGCGTAGCAATAGCTCAGAGAGACGTAGCCAAAAGGCAAATGAGCGCTAGTCAGGGAATCAACAGACTCTCTCTTCCGAAGTCGGTGAAGTCACGACTTAAACAGCACTCTTTCTCATTTGCATTAACTGCGTTCCTGAATTTACATTCTGGCAGGAAATTGTAAGCTGAAATTAGAATAAGATAGGAGAGATACAAACCTTAAAATAACTGTTAATAAACTTAGGATAAACCTTACAAGCTTTTACCGCTCGGCTGTCGGTGGGACAGTACAAAGGAAATTTAATTCAAAAGCCTCGCAGCAAAAGAAAAAAAAAGACTTAACCCAAGTATTATCGCTTTCAACAATCCTTCATACCCTTAAAGGAGAACTTCTAATGCTGTAGAGATGTTATTTTCTAAACACTGAGAAAATTCCTTTTGATTTAAACTTGAAGTTATTCAAAATATTTTTGAATCCAACTTAAATTTTAATGTTTATATTTAAGAAGTTTATGCAAATGCAATTACGTTTGTTGTCACATAATAAGCGTGAGATAAAATTAGTTATTTTCATCCAGTCAAATTTCTTGAATGGAGCGTTTATTTTGGTCATAAATTTTAGTGACTAATAAGAACTATTCCAGAAAAATAGTCAGCGAAATGAAAAATACTTCTGAGTTCAATCCGTGACAAAGATTAAATAATATCTAAACGTAGAAACTGACATGAAAAAATTGTTCATAGTGCGAAGCAAGGACATTAAGAATAATATATTCCCACTCCCTTACAATTTATCTTTGAGGTCAAATATCCAAGTGAATATGATGAATGAGAATGTTTTAGACGCTACATGTCAAAAACATGAATTATGGGAGCTTGAAAAGCGCTCACTGTAAGTCATTTTGAAAAGGCTAGGTCAACGTATTGAAGAAACTTGAATGTAATATGACAGAAAATACTTGGATATGTTTCTTTCTATTCATTATATAAAATAACAGATACATCAAACACGGTGGAATGTTAATATATGTTGATCACGATAACATGTCAAATATAATTTAATCCTAAAAAAGAATAAACAATGGAATCTCATTAATTCTACTTCACAACTTCTACATAGTTGTGTGGCTTTTGTGCGTGATCTGCTGAAAAGTCCTAATTTCGTTTTGGAAATTATAAAGCCAAATGATTTTGTCAGTCTGATCTGATAAGAAAAAGAAGACCTCATTAATTTGTTTTTGAAAGAATTAGCAAAATTATTCCATTTATGAGGAGTTCAATTTTTGTTTGGGGTAGATCTATAATTCTACCTTCTTTGTCCCCATCCATGTCTAAAAGTTATGATATAGCATTAGTATAGTAAATATAATGGAATTAGTATTATTATTAACTATTATTACTATTAAATTAGTATAATAAATACAATGGAACGTTATAGTGCAGTTCACAAAAGGCCAGTTACGTTATATAAGAAACGGAGACCTTTCCAAGAAACTGTTGAGTATAGTTCAACCGTCTCAAACGCAACCTTGGCTGGCATTCTGCCAAAGTATATGGACTCTTTCAAAAGGGGCGTTATTGCTTGCTGCGACGAGAAAGCTCACGTGAAAGCCTTCTCTTCTACGGAAAGACAAAATGAAGGGAAAGGAAGTCTCCATCCTACCACACTATTTTGAGAATAATTCGATCCGAATGTCGCCCAACCGGTATAGTGGTTAGCGTCGCTGACTGCCTTGCTGAAGGGCTCGGGTTCGAATCCCGGAGAAGGCATGGATGTTTGTAAATGTATAGTGTCGGCGCGGCATGGCGGCACTTTAAATATGTGGCGAGCCGAAAGTCCTCTCGTGTGGATTGGTGGAAGAGGAGAGGAGTGGGACACCCCTGGATTCCCCCCGGGGTGCTCTCCCTCAAAATTGGGGGTGGAAAATAGAAGTCCAACCTCTCTTTGGAGTAGGCTCTGGCAATCATTCTTCCATGTGAGCATGGACACGACGACAACAACAGTTTGGTCCGAATGGCGCATAAGTGTTTGCGCTGATGGTAGCGGATGGGGCAGTCGAACTACACCCCTTAACCACTCATGAAACTTCAATACATGAGTTCGTTAAAGTGGATATGTCCAGATAGCTGGATATGTGTGTACTAGGAGAAAGCTGTGGGTTCTTCCAGTTTGTGTAAAATAAGAAAATTGTAAAATCTAATAACAAACGTAAAAACTATAATTTCAAAAATGCTATTACAAATGATAAAACATTACTTATAAATGTGAAAATTAGTATGATGTAAAAATTTAAGATTTATGATTATTCGTAATAATTAATGAGTGTATAAAATTTTTATAATTGTCATACTGTGTGCAAACATTTTTAGTAACCCTTTCCTGATGTATCAAAACTGTGATGTGGATGTTCCAGAAACAATAACGTTTTACAGATTGGACTCACATCTTAATAAGACTCTAAAAATGTGCAATTATTTTAAAAGAATATAGTGCTTAAAATTATTAGTTAATTCAAAATTTTACGACTTATAATTTTTTTAATTGTTCAAAAGTTAATTTTATGTTTTGTATTTTCAAAATTATATCTCTCATATTTTGCTGCTTTAATGCTTTTTCTCTCAAAACGACCTCTTTAAGGTACAATATCTGTGCAAAATTAAATAATCATAAATATTCAATGATAATCAAAGAGATATTTCTTTCCAAAGTAATAAATAATTTAAAAATTTTGACGAGCGTAAATGATTTCTTTGGTTAGTATAAGCTCAGAAAGAAAATTATGTTTGAATATATTTTATACAGTTAACTTTGAAATGTAAAAGAATAATAAATGGAAAACAAAAACTGAAAAAAATTGAGATTATTATGGATTTGTCATGCTTAAGACTTGAGGATAAATCTTCGCACAAACTTTTAAGTCTCGTTAGTTTATACTACCCAAATCTACGGGACGTTATAAGTTAAACATTAAACCCTACAGTTTTCAAATGCGTTTTTCACTAGTTTGTGGTATGAAAGCATTCTGATGATGCAATCTTTTATTTAAATTTTTGGTCTAAATGCACTCACGTTTGTGAAAATTGCAACACCATGAAGGACTTACGCGAGTGAGCTGAAATTTTCAGGAAATGCAAAGTAGCGCATGATATGCAAATGATTAGAATTGCAAATCCGTAGCGCATGCGTATGCTGAGCAGCGCCCTCTGAACGGCTGATGGATCCGAATAAATAGACGGCTGTAGCGAGGCGTGTATGGTTATCGGTGGTTATCTGCTAGTGGTAAACGTTAACTCAATCTGTACTTATGCCTCGTCGACGAAAGAGAGCGAGATTTGAACAACTTACAGAGTTTGAACGAGGGAGAATCATCGGCCTTCGTGAAGCTGGATTGTCGTATCGTGCAGTAGCCTCTCGTGTGCAGCGTAACAGCAGCACAGTGATGCGCGTTTGGAAGCAGTGGACGGACGAGTGTCGGACAACTCGGAAATCCGGGAGTGGACCCCGAAATGTGACGTCAGCTCGCGATGATAGACACCTGGTCCGCATGGCGCGGACGGACCGTACAGCTTCCTCTAGACAATTGGCAGCACTGTGGTCAATAGCTACAGGTGTTTCATTGTGTGCTTCATCAATTCGTAGACGTCTGCTGCAGTGTGGACTGCGCGCACGGACTCCTTTATACAGGATCCCCCTAACGCACGACCATCGCCGCCTGCGGCTACAATGGGCCAATCAGCATAGAGACTGGCGTGCTGATTGGCAGCATGTCGTGTTTTCTGACGAATCCCGCTTTAATTTGTGGTACCATGATGGCCGCATTCGTGTCAGACGCTATGCCGGTGAACGCCACCTTCCGGAGTGCATTATCGAACGCCACAGTGGACGAACACCCGGAGTTATGGTCTGGGGCGCCATAGCATATCATAGACGATCTCAATTGCTACGAATTGTGGGCAATCTGAACAGCAACCGGTATATCCGTGAAGTTCTACAGCCCGAAGCTGTTCCCTTCCTTCAAAGCTTGCCAGGCGCTGTATTTCAACAGGACAATGCCCGCCCTCATACTGCTCGGATTGTTAAATCCTTCTTTGCAGCGCAGCAGGTACAGCTTCTTCCTTGGCCTGCGTGTTCCCCGGATATGTCGCCAATTGAACATGTGTGGGATGTCATTGGTCGGCGTCTTGCTCGTGATCCTCGTCCTGTTGCGTCTGCAGACGAACTTTGGGTACGCGTACAAACGATATGGAATGCTCTTCCTCAGTCAGACATTCAAACTTTGTTTGACTCCATGCCACGTCGTGTAGCAGCACTTATTGCGGCGCGTGGTGGCCACACAAAATACTGATTCTGATCTCTTGTTCTTGTTTGTTTGCTTTGAACATTTAATCATTTATTTGTACCACTACCACTCAACTGTGTATTAAATTGCATTCAATTATGACGATTCCTTCTTGGTGTTGCAATTTTCACAAACGTGAGTGTATTTGTAATTTTTTTTTATACTATATGAATATTTTGCAGCTTGTAAATTGACTTTATTTTGATCTACTTTCTGCGTTATTTTCCCAATGCCAATATTTCTCATTCCCATTAAAAAATGAATATAATAACAGCATATTTACAGCTTTCAAATTTCATTATTTGATTTATAAACTCACACACAGTAACTTTACTTTATGAGCATAAGCAGTAAAGGCTAAATTAAGGTATTATGATGATTTGTATAATTGATTTTATGAATGTTTGACCGAAATTTATGGACTCCATGAGCTGTGAACTTTCTTAAGTTTATTTTTAATTTAATTGCATTTTAGTTTTAGCTTTCTTTCCACTTTAGTGTAAATATATTTCAAAAATTACACTTTAAATTACGTATTGAAATACAGAAATGTATTGAATTTGAATGTATTATCATTTTAAATTAAAATAAATCTAGTCAATGATGAATTTGGGGCAATACCTGTTAATCATTGATGAAAAATGCGTGCCTCCATCCATAGTCAGTTCAGCTATGATTAGTTAAGATATCTTTCTTTTAAATTAGTCTGCGTTTAGAAAAGAATGAAGGATTAAAAAATAAGTTTAGTCATATTCTACACTCTATAACAAAGAAGATCAACGTACCAAGAAGGAATTGTTGGATGGAGACAAAAATTAGCAATTAGGAAGATTATCTACAAAATAGAAACTAATTAAAATTTCAAAACAACTGAATGATTTATTTCAGAGTTACATACATACAAAGTAACGAGTTCAATAAGGTGTTGACTCACCTCTAGCCTGGATGCAAGCTGCCGCTCCCGGAGGGTCTGCTGCAATATTTCCTGCCAAATTTGCTCCAGTTGTCGGGCTAGCTCATCACCATTCCCTGGTAGATGCAGTCGTCTACCCATCATAACCATTGCCGGCTCGATGGGATAGTTCTGGCGACCTGGCTGGCCAAAGAAGTGTTTCACAAGCTGTAACACAGTTAATAGCAATACGTGCCGTATGTAGTCTGGCATTATCCTTGCTGCAAAATAAGGCCAGTGTACAGAAAATGGAACTGTCGCAAAACTGGTCTCAGAATGCTGTCGACGTACCGCTTTGCTGCAAGTGTGCCTCTAATAACGACCAAGGGGTCCCGCTTTAAATGGAAATGGCACCCCAGACCATAACTCCTTGTTGAGGGCTAATCTGACGTGCAATGAGGAAAGCAGGATAGGCACGCTGCTCTGGACGTCTCCAGACATGCCTTCGATAATCGTCACGGCACATTTGGAAGCGAGATTCATTGCTAGATTATACGTCCCCAGTCAGCATCATTCCAACCTGATCGAACCAATCACCACTGTAATTTGGCTCGACAGTTTGCAGGCGTGAGTGGCAGGTTGTGTAACGGTCGATACGAACACAGATTTCGCTCAGTCAGCGGTCTGTGTATGGTCATAGTGAACACTCGTGTCTGGATCGCACGTCTGATGGTTCAGGTGCTGAGACAGCTGATTTGACAATCACTCTGTCCTCTCTATCTGTTGTGACCCTAGCTCAACCGCTACCACCATGACGCTGAAATCTGCTATTGTCTACCCATTCTTGCCAACATCTTCTAACCGCCACATTCACTTTGACTCATATAACGAGCGATTCTCCGAATTGCCCAACCTGCTTCTTTCAATCCAATGACATAACTGTAACCTCTTTCTAGCTCTGATAGTTGCTCGTAATGAGCTCGAATCCTGCGGCGGGGCATTTTTTCAGTCGTTGAAAGGTATCCTAAATCGCAATGCAACAGAAATTTTTAACATTTTAACAACAATTCAAGAAGAACTCCTTATATACATCTGCTACATGCGCAGTTTCGATGCACTGGAGATCGCACTTTTCATTCATTGGACACCAAATTTTAATCATCTGCATATTTGGTCAAAACATTTCTGCATAAGAAATTTCAAAGCAATCGAATGATTCTTTCTTGGTGCGTCGATTTTTTTTATATAGAATGTTATTCTTTGAGAGTCTTTTGACTTTTGGGCATAGCATGTATAATGACAAATTCTTTTTTTTAGCTATTATTAAATGCTGTATCTAGACTTGAGTTTTTAATTCTATGCATCCTAAAAATTTACTCACAATCATTTTAGAACATTGTAGTGTAAGTTGACATTAGTCATGTTCCATTTTTCTTCGAAGATTGATTTCTAGTTCGAAAAAGAGAAGATGGGAAGAATTCTTAATAAAAAAAAGTGCAAGTTCTTAGCCGATCAATATATTATCCCTTCACAAGAGTAATGTGCTATGTTTGTCCAACATGATGCATCTGCGGTTTAGAAATGACTTTTATATGGATTTCTTGTCTTTTAGTTGTGATGGGTTCATAAATGATTCATATGTATTCGTCATAGCCTTTAAAAATCATATATCTTCGAATAAAGAAATAATGGATGTTGTTTACGCTTTATGGTTTATCGTATATCTTTTGTAGAATCTTAATTGATTTCTTGATAGCATCTAAGAAGAGAACTTCTTAATTTGAAAGACGGAAAAAGACTATTTTTAACATGAGCACTTGATAACATTAAATGAATTTACTTTTATTTACTGTCTTTAATGTAAAAAAAAATTTCATGTCTACACCACATGATTCTTTGTACAGAGTATTCAATTATACGCATCTTTTCTTGCAATTACTTTAAACTTATTGGATTAAATTAACGCATAAACCACAATAGAATAAATGCGCTCTTTAAAATTCACTACATTTTTTTTACCATAGCGACTCTCTGGCGATAGGTTCACTTAACAGCTTTACTTCTCATTCATTTTAAAACTCAGAATGCACAAAAATTATGTATATACCCTGAAGAATTACCTAATCGTGTCCGCATATTCTATTCAAATGCCATAATAAATGTTCTATTCAAATACCACAATGTATAAAAGAAATTAAACAAACAAACAAAAATAAACAGTTTTTCGCAGACGATTCAATATTTCGCATTCAATTAATTCAGTTCTCACTTGGCGGCAAAGGCAAAAATGCATAAAATCTCAAATTATCTATATTAAAACTTACGAATTAAATCTTAAATACTTATTTCCTCGAATAAATTCCAGAATGGATTAAGCACGATTTAATTCGCAACAATAAAAGAAGGCTTTATCTTTGTTGTTTCTCTAGATTGGAAACAAATCCAGTATTCTGCTGTTTCAAATGTAAGCAAATATAACTGCTATGCTAAAACGTAATTAGGCTTAGCCGCACTTAAGCAACTTTTAAATTGTTAATAATTCTAAAAATATTGCATGCAGATTTACTAAAAGCATAAAAACCTTAACCGGAAGATAGGAACAACATAATTCCATCATTGTTAAAGCAAAAAATGCGAAATTTACAAATATATAAGAATAAAGAAACTGATATCACTGAGCCGAATAAGAGAGTGGATATATATATAAATGTATTTATACACGATTGCAACCAAAATAGGAGGTGCGCATCTGCATGTTATAGCAGTCTCATACACAAAATTGTGACGTTCTGAGGCTACTCGTTCCTGAGTTATGCGAGATACATGTACAAATACGTGCGTACGCACACACGCTGTGAAAAATTCTCTTCCGAATCCATTTTAAATCAGTTTTATAATTTTTGGGGAAAAAGAGTCCTTTTTTCTGTCCCTACGTGCAGCTGTCATGCAATTGCATTCGAAAGCGGTCAAAATGGATATTTTCGTTGAAATACGGTACTCGAAATTTTTCGCGATTATAGTATTTCCTTTTTACTTCGTAAAAGGAAGCAGAAATTCGTCTGAAGGAAATTGAAGAGTAGTTGACACCTTTTCAAAGAAAACACAGGCTGTAAATCTGTTCATATTTATTATAAAATTCTTTAACTTACTACGCACAATTCTGTTTTATTTGAAAAAATATTTAGCAAGTAATCCTATTTATATACTACACAATATTGGAATGTTCGCAACATTTAATTTTAAAACATGGAATGAATTGTCTTTTGATTACAATTATTCCAATTTAATGTTTAAAAACATCAGATTCGAATTAGATTTTATTTCGTTACTCATAACAGATATTCAGTACATGAAATCAACTAATAATATCATTGCCGGTATATTATCTCGCAGTCATAAAATTCACATTTTAGGTCCGACTGCTTATGATGATAGAATTGAGGCACAAACAAAAGATGATGAGTTAAAGTTAATATACAATACTTTGCAATTCATCGTTCAAATAGCGTTAAAATAACGTTAGCAATTCATCGTTAAATAAAAGGTTAGGCTGCCAAATTCAGAAATACAAATATATTGTTACATATGTACTGGTATAATCTGTTCTTAAGACATTAAAAAAATTGTGTTTTAATTGTGTGTATGCATAATTTAACTCATCCAGATATTTGAATGACTTCAAAATCCGTCCATATCGTGCTGGGAAATATTAGCAAATGTATCGCAAACCGAGCAAGACAATGTATTCCGTGTCAAAAACCTAAAACACACAAATATACTTCAGAATCATTTTGTGAAATTTCTAAACGATCTCATTACATAGATATAGGTTTCATTGGTCCCTTTCCACCTTTAAACGGATTCACATACCGTCAGTCTGTTTATACATAGACCGAAGCTATCCTTATGTGGATTTCACGTTAAACAGCAACAAAGGCTTTTTATGCCAACTTGGTATTCCATGTACTATCGTAACTAATCAAAGACGTCAATTCTTGTCTTGTTTAAGGCTCTAACAAAACTTCTAGTCCTGTATCGAATACTCAGAACTGCTTACTATCCTCAAAGCAATGGCTCTATTGAGCCATTTCAGGGTCTTCTAACATATACATTAATGTGCCATGAAACTCAAAAATGGATAGAAGTTTCACCAACTATACGTCTTCGATTATTATTAGCTCTCAAAGAAAACATAAGTTGCATTCCCTTTGAACTCGCGTGTAATACTACAACTAAATAACCCGCTGAATGTAAATGCTAATCCTCTGTAACACACGGAACAACTTACAAACTTTGCGATTTTACTGTTGATCTGAATTTTGCGGTTTAAGTGCGAAGAACATGTTATTTAATAAATAAAGGTAACACACAGAACGTTAAAAAAACGCCTCTTTGGGAGCAATTTAAAATCTGAAATCTTTGAGATTTTAACCCCCCCCCCCCCCGCAGTGTAGGTACTGTTTTTAATGTTTCTTAAGCTAAATCCTTGGTAAGCAGAAAAAAAAAATCCGCCAAAGCACAAATCAGTTGCAAGTACACCTGCGGCAAGAAAAAATAAAATAATAAACCGAGATTTATAACTCAACAAATCTGAAAATCATAATGCTCATCAGTTTTGTCGAAGCATGTGGTTGTATGGAGAACTAATTGTCGAACCTCTGTGAAAACTATATAGGAGGAGATGAATCGAAATACATTTTCACCCATGATGGAACATGGGTTTATCTAAATGAGCGCAGTAAAAAAGTCAATTCTTTTTATCAACAATGAAAAAAAATTCCTTGAAACAATTCTTGATAAAAGATAGAGTGATACAGGTGTTGCAAGTATAACTTTTCAACGTGTTCCGGCGAAGTCCCAGTAACTTTCATCTATGGACAATTGTATCTTTGGTATCTTTAAAAGAGCTCTATCTAAGGACAAAAACACAACGATTGATGAAATATGGAAATTGATGAACAGGAATTGAAATCGATAGCCCTGGACATTTTCGAAAAGCCCTTCTATCATGGAAATTACGTTGAAAACTCCAGAGGAGAAAAAAAGTCTGATAGATGGAATATTTAAAAAACTACTCTACATTAATTAAAGGTATTGTAGTATTAAATAAACTATTGTTAATTAAATTGCTCATAAATTGCCCTAAAATCTCAACGAAGCCCTTTTCAGTGAAATAAACCTCATAGGACTTTCTTTTTTACTTCCTCCTACGAAATAAAAAGGAAGTATTGTAATCGCGAAAAATTTAGGATATTTATTTCAACAAAAATACACATTTTGGCAGCTATCGAAGGCATTTAACGATGTTTCTGCTTGACATCTGCACGTAAAGGCAGAATAATAGACTCTTTTCCTCCCAAAAAATTATAAAACTGATTTAAAATGGATTCTGAAGAGTTTTTTTCTTGTAACGATTAGCCAACAGAAAAACGAGTAGCCTCAGAACGTTGAAATTTTGTATAGAGGCCCGCTATAATATGTAGATGTGCACCTCTCTTTTTGGTTGCAATCGGTGGCAGCAAAAGTATATATATATATATGTATATATATACAATAATATATATAAGTAACAGAGTGATTATATATATGTATATATATGATATATATATACATA
>KK118118.1:196880-273868 GCA_000611955.2 Stegodyphus mimosarum | reverse complement strand
TTTTATTTAAATGTTTGCTGTAAAGAATTTTGAAAAGTAGAAAATTTAAATCTTTAATATTTTTGAGGATTTGTTGATTTAACTGAGATCTGAAGAAATTTGTGAGCAGTCTTAAATTGCTCTAGTTAAAGTATAATTTTTTTTTCCTCTTTTGGTGCAATACTTTAATTACTTAACTCTGTACTTCATTATTTGAATTTTCCCTTGTTCTTGGATAAATAAGGTGTAAGAACCTTACAACTGTTAAATGAAATAGGAAATTTTAATTTGTATCTTACTCATAAAAATAGTTATTACTTAAACAACAGTATTTGAATTGAAGTGGTTACTGTCTAAGATTGCAGCATTTGTGGAAAATATATAAATGTTTAGCTGTTTGTTTTCTAAACTAAATAAGGTAGTTCCCGGGGACTATTATAATTTTATGATAGTAAATTTGTTTAATATCAATGTTTTAAAGAAAGTAATAAACTAAGTTAGTATTATTGATTTTATGTGTTACTTGAATTTCTGATTAAACAACATAGTTTCACCAGTAGCAAGGCTCTTCGGGTTGTTGAAACGAAATTTTAAAATTAAACCACACAACGCAATTCTTATTTGTTTAATCTACTAGTATTTTACAACGTAGTATTTAACATATTTAATAAGCAAAAGTAACTTACAAAAGGTTAAAAAAAAGCTCCTTTGGGCGTAATGTAAAATTTGAAAAATTTGGAAGTTTTCAGTGTTATATGTATATATGATGTAACATAAAAATTTAAAGAAGGGCAACTATCCCGGAGAAGTAAGAATACAGGAACATGTCTATTTAACATTGAATAAATGTCTGTCTCGCTAATCTGGCGAGATATCGCAGGTTGGCGAGAGTTTTGGCGACTAATTTGGCGCGAAGTCATCAAAATTCGCCCAAATTGTTAGTTTTTTTCCGAAATTATTGGTGGACATTATGGTCCGTTCCTGTATAACTGTATTGAATACTGTAATTGATTCTTTATGTAACTACAACCGTTTTCGGCCCTCGTATGCCTTCGAGTAATTTTGAGAAGTACCAGAGATTTCTCAGCAACCGGGAGAAAACTGTTGTAACCGGAGACAGCACCCGTTTCTCAGTTCAGAGTCGACTACGGAGTATTGACGTATCTCCGTGTGGGCTTAGCTCTTTAGATGAGCTTTGCATTGCATTGTGTTTAACGTTCTTAGTAGTTGGAAGCGTAACTACTGATTTTGCTTTATGATACTGAGAAGAGTTGTAGGAGGAATTTTGTGAAAAGTTCCTGAAGTGTTAAGTGCTCCTTTTAGCAAAATAAATTTTATCAATCTCTCATTGGCAGCTAGTAAGAACCCGTATGCACGCAACAGAATTTTTCCAGGTTAATTTCTAAAATGTATTATTTTTTTCATTCCTCGAAATATATTATTTTATGTATCTAATTTAAACTGAATAATATTCTTATCAAATATTTTAAGGGAATCGCGAATATTGGTCTATGTTTTAATGTATACAGTTTCTCCTGCAATTAATGGGCATATCAAATTCTCCGTAATTGTAGTTTTCAGGCTTCAAATACTATTTGTTCCGTAGATATCTTGATGAATTACTGTCTTTCCTCTTACATAAGCACTGCAGGAGGACTTAACTTCAGATATGTTTATCTTACGCAATATGCGAGCCAAGCAACAGTCTGGATCACTTCATTTATTTGATAGCATGTAGTCCGAGTAAATGGGATTACTTTAAGTCCCCTGGCGTTTCGTTCTGTCTACAGCGATATGCTTCTTTTTACCTTTCTCTTCATGGTAATTATTTTTTCTTTTTTTTGCAATAAGTGAGATGAATTCAACTGGACAGCTATTCCAGTAAGAAGTATGTAGTTTCACTTGGTTTCGTTTCTTTAATCAGGATAACAATAAAGGCGCGCCTCACTGCTTTCGAAGAGAAAGCACTTGGATGCATTTTAACAGGGTACGTCGGTTTAATTAAGCATTTCATTTTGATCTAATACTTGAACAAATATTTATGCACAGAAATGGACAGTACAAAGAAAATTTTTGATAAATTTTATATAATTTTGATAGAATGTTTTTTAATCGTGGGTCTGACAACAATCATGCAATCCTTCCAGACGGTACGGTTAACCACCATACCGTTAGCCTGCTCCGATTCCAAAGGGCCCGGGTTCGACTCCTGGTAAAAGCATAGATGTTTGCAAATGTATAGTGTCTTTGTTGTATGGAGGCACTCAAAATTTACAGTGAGCCAAAAGTGCTCTGGAGAGGTTAGTGGTAGAGAAAGAGGGGTGGGAGACCCTCGGCCCCGACCCCCCCAGGATGCTTTCCTCCAAAATTGGTGGCGGAAATGCTCAAAGTCATACTGTCACCTGCATGGTGCTTAAGGCTTTGCCAACGACAGGAACAATCTTGCTCTCCTTGCCACAATGAATTCCGTGGGCTTGTTATGATGTGATGATGTATCAGGCAAATAAGATAAGTCATAACAACTTAACAGCACAGCCATGCAATTCCACTGCGTAAAAATGACCCTCATATGAAAACGGAAAATGACAGTGCGCCGAGCCATAACTGGACTTTTCTTATGCTGTGTGCAAGATTTACTTTAGGGTTTTTAACGATGGAAAGTAATAATGGATCTAATTTTTTGAATAAATATTTTACTTCATTTCAGGCCACTCTACATCCTAGACCTTGTGTTTGCGTAATTAATGAACCCGTCGAAGCTCTCTTTTTATGTCATTGATCATGTGCATGTAATCATTATCCTGGGGTTAACACACAGATTTCGGTGAAATGCAAATTATTAACCTAAAAAATTAAAAAATAATTACAGTGAAAATTCCAATAAATATAAAAATTTAACTTGGTATTCTTCGCTGGGAAAAATACACTTTGTCAAGAAAGGCTCGTAACTATGTAGAGACATTAGATATTTTGTAGTTGGAAACGTGAAAAATGAGCAAAGCCCTCGCCGGGACTCCTCGGACCTCTCGAATAAACGCCGGGTTTGCTGACCACTACACCACGAAGGCATACTAAAAAGGTGGGAGAAATACATTACATACTCCCCCTTTTAAAGAGACACTAGGGATTAGGGGACGCAGTCGCCAAATCCTGGTAGTGGAGAATCAGTATCCACTACCTTTTTAGTTCGGGCGCCACTGTAGAGTCATTAGAATATTTTGTAGTTGGAAATGGGAAATGAGCAATGCCCTCTTCGAGACCCGAACCTTTGACCTCTCAAATACGTGTCGAGCGGGCTAACCACTACACCAAGAAGGCATACTAAGAAGGCGGAAGAAATACCTTATAACTTAAAAAAAATCTCTTGATAAGCGTAGAAATTTTTTGCAAATTGAGCTGTGTCGTAATCTCGTAAAAGCCACGTATGCCCACTTCTGCCTAACTTGGGTGTGCTCATTCACCTGTCTGCCAAAGAGGTCAGCATAGGCATCACAAGAAGAGGATGCATTGAAGAAAGCTTGCGTAATACTATGCTGTGAACCAGAAGAATCGTTATGTTATTAGCTTCATGAGAGTTATGTGTGTTTATTTGTTCGTATTTAAATAGTGCGCTGTCCTGTACTACATAAGTGCTCATTAAATGCTCCTATCATGCACATGTTAATACGCCAAGATTACACGTCACGATGAAAATCTCCCAAGTTTCCTTTTTACTTCCTTGTGCAAAGTAAAGGAAGTATTGTAGTCACAAAAAATTCCGGGTACCATATTTCAACAAAAATATCCATTTCGACAGCAGCCCAGCCCAATATAACACGATGTTTTTGCGTGACGTCCGTACGTAAGGACAGAATAAAGGACTCTTTTACCCCAAATCGAAATATAAAACTGATTTAAAATAGATTCAGAAGAGATTTGTTCGCGGCATCTGTACGTATGTATGTATGTATCTCGAATAACTCTAAAACAAGTAGCCTCAGGATGTTGAAATTTTGTATATAGGACTGCTATGTCATGTAGATGTGCACCTCCACTTGCAATCCGCAGCACCAAAAGTATATAAATATATGTATATATATACACTCTCTTACTCGGCTCAGTGAGATCAGATTTTTCATTCTTATGTGTTGATAAATTGCACATTTTTTTTCTTTAAAGATGATTGAATTATGTTGTTCTTATCTTAGGGTTAAAGTTTTTATGCCTTTAGTAAATATGTGTAGAATTATCAACAATTTAAAAGTTGTTTAAGTGCGACAAAGTCTAATTATTTTCACCATAGCAGCCATATTTGTTTACATTGGAAACTCAGCATAATAGTGGATTTGTTGCCAATCGAGAGAAACTAATCATCGCAACAACAAAGATAACGCTTTCATTTATTACTGCGAATTAAGTCAGCCTTAATCCGTTCTGAAATTTATTCGAAGAAATAAGTGTTCAAGATTTATTTCACAATTTTTAATATACATATTAAGAGTTTTTATGTATTTTTCCCATATCGCGAAGAGAGAACTTAATTAATTGAATGAGAAATACTGAATAGTCTGTGAAAAACTGTTTCCATTTTTTTTTTAATTTCTTTTACATCGTTTTAGATTTATTATAGCATTTGAATAGAACATGTGCTAACGATCAGATAATTTTTCAGATGATATACATAATTTTTGTGCATTCTGAGTTATAAAATAAATGACATGTAACGCTGTTAAGTGAACCTAGCGCCAGAGTGTCTCTATGGTAAACAAATATAGTGAATTTTAAAGAGTGTATTTATTCTATTGTGGTTTATGCGCTATCGAGGAAGTACATTTTATTCAATCCAATAAGTTTAAATGAAATTCAAGAAAAAATGCGTATAATTTAATATTCCGTACAGTAAAATCGTGTGGTGTACACATCAGATTTTTATTTTGCTAATATTCGCATGGGTGCTGAGAGCGCATCCCTTGAAACTCTTGTCAAACCATACTTTGAAAATATTTAATTACTTAATCTAGCTAAGTAAAATTTTGTTTTCGTAGCACTAAAAATTCTGGAACCTTTATCATCATAAACTGTATTTCTTCAGTTTAGAACACTTTTTTCTCTCTATTATCATTACACATAATGAGTTCGTTTATAGTCAAACGTTCTTCTTTTTGTGACTGCTTATTTTAAGGAAAAGAAATTTTAGTTTATTTTTCATAACGTCCAAGACAATGGAAAATAGGTGATAATTTAAAAAGAAAAGTTATTCAACTGAATTCTCTCCATATATCGAAAGTTAAAGCTCCAATCCTAAGACACAGTATTATTTTGATATTCCCCTTTGTTCAAAACTTAATTTCTAATTATAAAAATTAAAGTAATTGCAATTTAAATCTGTCAAAAGTAATACTGAAATGCGTTAAAACTTCTTAGTAATAGAAACTTTATAGAAACAGAGAAATTTTTAAAATAGTGTTTTAAACTTAAATGAAGAAAAAAGAATAGAGAAGAACAAATTAATATGAAAGCATCGCATTAGAGATATAATAATTTAAATACTTTTAAAATTATTTTCTTTCTCGTGCTATGTCTAATTTTCATTTATAACCGAATATCTCAAATAGGGATTTCGTTTTATATTCAATAAGAACGTTTCAGAACGCGAATAAGGAATGAAGCTGCTTGACATAATGACATGTTTTTGATAAGAATTTAAAAACTTTTAGAGTTTTTTTGTACGTAACCTGGCTAGTGAACTTACACTGGCGAAATAAATTAAGAGAATTTGCATATTTTATCGAACTGCATGAAAAGAATTGAACTGAAGGGAAAACTACTGCTTCTAGATAAAAATGCGAATCTTGTACGCCAAATACGTAAGCGTACACGTGTGTGTAGGCGGAGCCAGTAGAAAAACAGGCTTTATAAGCGCATGGAGGGTAAGACGAATTGCGTTCTCTAGCACACCTTGACGAATTTCTTGGTGTTCTTTTGCACCAATCGGTAAAATTCACATCGGAACAGAAAAATGAGTAACCAACCACCAACGTTCAGATGATGGAATAAGATGGCGAATTATGGGGAGGCTAGAGGCAGGCCAATGGCAAGTCCAGATATGCAGAGAGTTTAATTTAACCCTCGTGTGTAACCTGTGGAAACAGTTCCCGGATATTGGAATCAAAGTGCGAAAGCCTGGGCAAAGTCGTCCAAGAGCCACGACCGCCAGAGAAGATCGCTATTTGTCAATTTTAGCGAGGCGTAACAGAGAATCTACAGCTTCTCAGCTCTCTCGGGACCTGTATGCAGCCACAGGAACACGTGTAATAAGGATGACTGTTTCCAAAAGACTGAATGAGGAGGTTGTTTGCCAGAAGCTCGGCTGTTAGTGTCCCGCTCACGTCTACGGACAGAAGAGTCCGATTAGCATGATGCAGGCAGCATAGCGATTGGAGTACGGAGAAATGGGCGACCGTTCTGTTCACCGACGAGTCCCGTTTTAGTTTACTTTCAGTCCGTTCTCGCCGTACTTTCATATGGATAGGGCCAAGGACCCGCTACCTACCTTCCAATGTCCGCGAAATCAACATTTATGGCGGTGGCGGTGTAATGGTCTGGACAGGCATCATGTTGTAAGGCCGCACGCCTCTCCACGTCTTTGACAGATGCTCTGTGACTGGTGTAAGGTATAGGGATGAGGTCTTGGAGCCCTATTTTCGCCTTTTCCGGCGTAGAGTGGGCCCCGAGTTCACCTTACAGGACGATAACGCGAGGCCACATAGAACTCTTCTGGTCGACGAATTTCTCGAGAGTGAGGATACTTCCTTCCGAGAACCATCCAGGAACTGAAAACAATGTTGCTGAATGATTGGGACCAGTTGCCATAAGCACTGATAAACTGCCTTATTTCTAGTATGACATCACGCTTCGAGCCCTGTATGGCTGTAAGAGGGGACCATACCTCCTATTAACCCATTTCTTTTGTGTCTCCTGCAACCGCTGTTCCAGTCCTTCAGACTCCCATGAGTGTTACATACGAATATGCGTGTCCATTATAACTGTTGAATACGAATTTTGTTTGTATTATATCAACCTATGTTCACACCAAATGTTATTAAAATCTTCCAGTAGTTCTGGAGCTCGTAGATCAAATATGAAAATTCTCTTAATATCTTTGCAGAGTGTATCTGGAAAATTTCCTAAGTACTTTTTTAATCTAATTCTGTATCTCCTTAACTAATTTTTTTCCTTCACTATCACGAAGAAACTCGTGTTCCTATCAAAATAGGAACCTCTTGCTTTTACACATAGCATAAAGCTTATTTATTTTCCAGCACTTGTAACATTACCTGTTATTGTATTTAAACCAGAGGTTCTCAAGCTTTTCTGTCTCAGGCACACAGCTTTCATCACTGCAAGATCATCATTCCCCCTTCTTTTCCAAAACTCGAAAAATTAATGCTACAATTCGCTTATAACGAGCCCTCATCTAAGGAGAACCCGGATTTAACGAGGACATCGAAAATATTTGGTTACTACAATATTAAGGTTATTAACCGAAAATATTTTGTTAGTATAATGTTAAATATATAGCGCAGGAACAAAAAATGAGACAATTTTGTATCTCCTGTTCTACAGGGCTGATTGACAAAATTCATCTTGCGTTTTTCATGTATCAAAGCGCAAATTAGATATGTATTAAATTTATATATAGTATTGTTCAAATATAAGTATTTTGACACAACATCAGACTTTTTTAAATGACATGCCAATTGTTTTCATATTTCTATTCTACGACTCAAATTATGCCAAACTGCCAAGTTCTGTAAAAATAGCGCCAGTGGGTTATAAAAAATTAGCTTTCAAAAATTTAGCTCTTCAGTGTTAATTGATTAGTTGAAACAAATATTTGTTAATACTTCTTTTTTATTAAACTTATTTGAGTTTTCCTTTCACATTTCCAAATTTAGACTGATTCTAAATAAAATTGGCCCATTTTTTATGGTTTGTTTTCAAAATTTGTATTTTTATATAATTTTATAGATTTTCGAAAAAGATTTTGAATTATGACCTATAACATTTTTAACATCATCTTAAAATATATGTATTTCTAGGATACGCGCAAAAAATTAGAGTTTTTTATTCAAAATTTTCCAAGATATACGTGAATTTACATATTGTGGCGTTTTGAAATTCGATATATTTCTTATAAGCGATAATAACGCCAAATGTAGTTTACGCACTTTAACAGAATTATATTAAAGTATGAACAATGACTTTTTTTCGCTCTTCTACAATGAACAAAACCTGATGTGTACACCACATGAGTTCATTGAACGAAATATTAAATTATATACATTTTGCATTTCATTTAAACATATTGCGTTGAATTAAACCTATTTCGTCGAAAACGCATAAACCGAAAAAGAATAAATGTACTCTTTAAAATTCACTATATTTGTTTACCATAGCCTGCATTCTGGCGCTAGCTTCACTTAGCAGCGTTACATCTCCTTCATTTTATAACTCAGAATGCACACAAATTACGTAATATTATCTGAAGAATTATATGATCGTTGCGACATGTTCTATTTAAATAGTATAAGAAATCTAAAACGATTGATAAAACAATATAAAAAAATGAGAAAGAAATAGTTTTCCCACAGACGATCCAGTATTTCTTATTCAATTAATTCAGTTCTCACTTCGCAACAAGGCAAAAATATATTAACATATGTCCTTTGACTGTCCCCAACTGTCCTTTGATTTTGCAAATTTTCTGTTAACATTAAAAGTTCTTACCTTAGCAACATTCGAAACATACCGATTTATCCTTGGATATGTATTTCGAACAATTTTTCTCATTAAAGCCAAACTCTGACGTTTGTTTCCTTTCTCATCGGCAATATTTATCTATTGTTGCAAATACCTAAACATCATGGTTTTCACAGCATTTTTAATAATTAAATACAAATAATTTTCTCCGGAAAGAGCACAATATAGCCTTCTGTCCATTGCTTCTTTAAAAGCACTACTTCGCATGGAAACAAAATTGTCAAGCAGCAGATGATAATCTACACTTTGGAAAAATATAGTTCCAGTTAAAAAAAATGTTTTCCAAGATGACGATTTTTTATAGCAAGAAAACGTCGTCTAAAAAATGGGCGAACATTTTCTGTGCTTTAAAATAACTTATTTTACATCGTTTTGATCGACTCGCTGGTTTCATATGCTGGAAGACTATAACTTTATGCCAGCTTTCAAGAGCTAACAAGTAACTGAGAGCTAACAAAACTAAGAACTAACAAATTACAGACCATAATGAATACATTTTTTTAAAAATGTTATAAATTCTATATACTTTATGTATAAGCATCGCCTATTTCTCAAAATTGAGTGTGTTGAAGGATCACAATATAAAATATACATAATTAAATAACATATTATATTTTTAAAAAGCCGCTTTTTATTTAAATCGCAAAATTTTAGACCTACGTAAAGCGCCTACTAAAATGGAAATTACTTAGGTATGATCCGTCCTTTACTATGTGAGTATTAGCTGTTCAGCAAAGCGTTTGAATTGTCTAATCCAAAACAGTAATCCCCAATGTATATACAAACACTTACTAGTTCGTTTACATATTCATCTGGTCCGCTTCCAGAAATTGCACTTCAATACACAGAATTCTATTAACCCTAGAACTTCCGAAATTACGTTTAGTCGTGTATACGTGTAATGTATTATCAAAGATAATTCGTCGTGATATCTCCCAAACAATTCGAAACTAAGTTTATCTGCTCACGATTAGATATACTGTTTCACATAAATCGATATATATTTTCATATCATCGTTTTCCAAATGCCATATACATACGTGCATGTGTGTTTGCGTGTGCATGTATTTATGTATGTGTTTAGCTTTTTATATCACCTATATGTATATATTTTTGTTTCTTTTATGCAATTTAAGGGAATAAAATTCAAACTTGTTGATTTTCTCATTTAAACATTTGAATACAACTAAACGCAATTTCCCGAGTTTTTTTAATTCTGTAATTAATTTATTTCAAATAATATGCTTATTCTTAATAAATTTATAAGGTATTTCTCTCGCCTTCCTAGCATGCCTTCGTGGTGTAATGGTCAGCACAACCGGCGCGTATTCAAGAGGTCCGAGATTCGACTCCCGGGGAGGGCATTGCATATTTTTCACTTCTCCTGTTTCAAAAAAACCTAATGTCTCTACAGTGGCGTACAGTGGTTCATGATTCTCCACCACCACATTTTGGCGCTGGGTCCCCTAATTCCCAGTCGCCCATTAAAAGAGGAGTATATATGGTACTTCTCCCGCCTTTTTGCTTTCGTAGTGTAAATGCCAGCACACTCGGCGCGTATTCGAGAGGTCCGAGGTTCGAGTCCCGGTGAAGGCATTGCGCACTTCTTCCATTTCCTTGTTTCGAAAAATTCTAAAATAATTCTACAGTGGCGCCCGAAATAAAAGGTGGTGTATGATGATTTCTCACCACCAAAATTTGACGACTGCGTCCCCTTAATCCCCAGTCGCCCTTTAAAAAGGGAAGGATATAAGGTATTCTCTCGCCTTCTTAGCCAGCCTTTCTGGTGTAATGTTTAGCACACTCGGCGCGTATTCGAGAGGTCCGAGGTTCGAGTCCCGGCGAAGGCATTGTTCATTTTTCATATCTCTCAGCATCAAAAATCTTAATGACTCTACAAATTATAATGTTGCGTTGTTATTTTATTTTAATGTAGTTTCATTCATTGCAATAATTATTATCCGTAACCCCGGTCAACTCATCCGCATCTCAGTTCATACAGGCGGAACGAGCGGGCTATTTGGTATTTCTTGGCCTTCTACATATGCAACGTAAATGCAAAACAGTTTTCCTTAGAAACGTCTACACGAATATTTGTCTCTTCAAACAGGTGAACTCTGCCTAAAGTAGTACGTATTCGTGTAGACCTTTCTTTTCTTATTTGATCTACATTTTAAAATTCACAAGAATCTCATGCAAACAAATTCATATTCATAAAATTATTTCTTTATAAAAACTTATATTTTTAGATGCTCTTCGGATAAAAAGTAAACAATGTAATATGTTAGTTACGGTTTGATAAAAAAAATATAACTCTGGCATTTATATAAATAACTTAATTTCTATATTTATAAGGATTATATTTTATAGTAATTTTTATTTTATACTTTTAAATTATATGTTAGAGTCATAAACACATCATTTGATTGTTTGTTCAATAAATAAATAGAATATGAAATTTGCATATGGATAAATTAAAAATACGTCTTTATTTTCTCAGTATTTGACAGTTATATAATTTTAGACACTACGTGAATTATTATATTTAAATTATGAATTATTTGATGTTGTTTCGTTTGATATTCAGTTACGTGAATTAAAGAATACTTGTGGAGTACGAAAATTTACATACATTTATTCGAAATTTGATGGAAGGAAATTTGAAACATATCTTTTTTTCAATTTATGCTTTAAAATATTTCCATTTAACTCACCTGAAATGCTTGTAAAAATATAATCATTCTATTAATATAAATCAAAACATCAAATTGAACACAACAATTGAAAAAATTCAAACATAGTTCGACTTGAAACAGGGGATAAACGCAAAATATTTTCAAGAGAAAATAAATTGATGGAAATTTTCATTTTTAAGAATAATTTGTGATAATTCCTAATTTTCCAAATTTTATGAACTTGGAGTTAAATACAGTTTTATTCATAATTCCATTAAATCTTTTAAACGTCCATAACAAATAAATCACTCAAACATTATTTATACTAAAATAGAAAAAAAATTCACTGAGTTTTTTTGCTTTTTGTTTTTTATTTTACGTATTTTTCAAATAATCATTGTGTCTACTTTTTCTGACATCATGCAAGTTGAGGGGATATATCGCTACTTCAGGTTGACCAGAGCCACAGCATGCGAAGACACTGTTGATTGTTATATAGTGAAGGTAGGACGAATTTGACAAATCCTTTCAAGATAAAGCCACATAGGATTAAATTCGGAACTAGATTGGCTAACACATTAGCATAACATTTCTTTGTACTATCCATCCTCTCTAGGGACAGCAGTACCAGTACAGCGCTGTACCGAATACCGGTATTTCATGCTATCTTGCCATTTCGTGAAACTAGTATTTGTAAAGTAAAAATACTAGTATTTCGGAATTAGGCATAAATAATAAGTATTTTTATTAAAAGTTCTAATTTAACTTATTAAGCATTTACTATTATTTAAGATATATACTTTTTTCATCAGTGTGGCAGTACAAATATCAGCGAATACAAAGCAGCAGAAAATCTTTAAGGAATTTTACGTAATTGCAACATAGAAGTTATTGTTGCATTCAACAATAAATTCTATGTTGGAATTACTTAAGGATCAGGGTACTCCACTATCTGAGGAGCTATACAATACATAGAAAATTTATATAGAGTAAAGCCATACTGAACAAGAAAATATTTTAAGGTAACGGAAAGGAAAAAATAAAAGGTTAAAAAACCAAATCTAGTTTAAGTTCATCAAAAATTTCCACAAAAACATTTAGGAAGAGCAATTTCAAACATATCCAGCTGAATTATTTTAAGATGATGTTAATGTTAATATCGAAAAACAAATGTTTCTCGAAACGAAATTATTATTATCTATAAGTAAAAAAATGCCACAAAGAATAATACAAATGCAATGCAAAAAAAATAGATTTATACAGAGGAGAGACCGAGTCTTCAAATATTTAGAGGAAGTATATTGCTCCTTTTTAACAGTACCACTAACCAACGTGGATGCAGTAAGAGCACTTTCAACTGTAGGTAATTTATGCGCAAAAGTACGCTCCAGGCTTGATATAGTAGGTAGACAGCAGTGTGTCAGCCAAGTTCGGAACAGACGGGAAAAAAACAGCGAGACACCGGCCATGTGTATCTTACACAAACCATTTCGAGCTACTTTCCACCTCGCCATTACTCAAACACTATTAGTCCTGAAACTCTGTATGTCTAATAAAGGTCCCCTTGAACACTTAGAATCCTAAATTTCAACCTAGCTCTTATAGCTATGGAATTATTAAGGTCTGACTCTTTCATCAAAAACCTAGACCACTTCCAAACGATTTAGGTACTTACTTTTTCATCAAGGAACTTTGAACTTTTTCATTAGGCATATGCAAAAGAAAAAACTACATTATTATCGAGGTTAAACCGGATAATACTCATAATGAGCATTTGACAACGTCACCAATAGATGGCATTGCACCGATCGCCGGTTTGTTTAGCTGCTAATCAACTTTACAGAAAATGAAGAATAAAAACCTGTTTATAATAGCTAAAATGTTAGCTCAGAAGTAGAGTGCAGGACCGGCGCCATTTTTCATTTTGATAGTGGATTCGGGCTTAACTAAAGCGATATCGCAAAAAAAAATGCAAATAGCTTTCAAACCATAAAAGCGTTGCAGTTCAGTAACTCAAATTTAAGTAACGAAACAGTTAGAAAATAAAATATAATTAATGCAGATAAAAAAATAGAAAAAAAGGAAACCTGAATCTGAAATCTGAATCTGTAATTTAAAATAAGATTTGAACATTTATATTGCTTAATAATTGAAAATAGCTGCTTAATGTTTACATTTTTACATCCCTTTAAGAATCTAAAATTTCAAAAAACTACATTATTATCGAGGTTAAACCAAATAATACTCATCGGAAATGTAATAACAATTTAAAAATTAAATTAAGCAACGCATAGTAAATGCAAAATTTCCACCGTTATTTAAAATAAAGAAATTGCTAATAGAAAGAAACAACGCAGTGTAAATTTCCACCCTTATGGAAAATATTGAAATTGCTAATAAAAAGGAACGAGTACAACGTAAACGCAAGAAAAAACTTGAAGGTCACATATTTGATTAGAGGCTTTTTCTTTTAAGTGTCTGAATAAGAACATAACCTGTAATTTAGCTTTTCAAAAACTAATGATAACAACATAACATAAAAACAACATAAATGTGAAAAGGAGACCAAGTCTGAGGGAAACGAAGTTCGGTGTCACCGACAAAACAGTTGAGAGCTAACAGATATCAAGTTCTATAGTAGTTCCTTTACTCATAGCTGTAGGTATGTACGTAGGGCATCCAGAAAGTAAGTTTCCCTATTTACAAAAAAAAAAGAACTCACACTTTCAGGAACATATTTATTGGCAACAAGTACATCAATGTTTCAGCTATTTTTCAACATAGCCACCACCAGAATTGAGACTCTTCTCTTACTGTGGGATCAACTGTTGTAATCCTCTGTCGTAGGACTCTGCCGCCTGTGAACGGAACCAACGTGTGACAGACGTCTTCAGCTCTTCGTCGTTGCCAAAACGGTCACCGGAGGACAGGAATTTCTTGAGGTGCAAGAAAGCGTGAAAATCGCTAGGAGCAAAATCAGGGCTGTAGGGTGGACGAGCATTATCATGGAGGAGAACAACAACACCTGCAGTAAGCATCCCACGCCTCTTGTTTTGAACGACAGGTCGCAATTTCCGCAGTGTTTCACAGTAAAGGTCAGCGTTTACTGTTTCACCACGTGGAAGGAACTGAATGAGCAGAATGCCCCTCCTGTCCCAGAACACCGTACACATCACTTTCCGTACCGGCAGCGTCTGTTTGAATTTCGTCGTGACCGTAGCCGCCAATGCATTGACTGCTGCTTGGTTTCCGGCGTGAAGTCTGAAATCCAAGTCTCATCGCCCGTGACGATCCTGTCGAGGAACTCGTCGCCGTCATTGTGATACCGTTGCAGAAATGTCAGTGCCACTCCTAAACGTTCAATTTTGTGTTCGGGTGTCAGGTTTTTCGGCACTCACCTGGCACACAATTTCTTGAACAGCAGGTGCTTAGTGACAATTTCATGCAACAAAGATCGCGATATCTGCGGAAAATGGCTGCTCAGCTCCGTAATCGTGAAGCAACGGTTCTCCATCACGCGCTGCTGCACAACAAGATCATCATTGATGAGGGACGGTCGCCCACTGCTCTCTTCATCACGGACACTCTGACGACCTTCCGAACACTGCCCACACCAGCGACGCACCATCTGCTTGCTCATGTTGTTCGGCCCATAGATCTGACAGAGCTGACGATGAATTTCAATTGGCGCAATTCTTTTTGCATTCGAAACCTTTATCACCGACCGAACCTCCCAGGCGGCGGGAGGAGGAATAAGAGCATCCATTTCAGACCCCTGCTACCACGTAACTGGCACGAGGCGGGACCTGTCTGGCTGGCATATGATTGATACCTCATAGATGTGTTACTCATGCGCAGTTGGCACGGCTAATTGGCGAGGTAATTTCTAATTGGAGAAATGAAATACTTTAAACATAATTTACTGACAATTAAAACTTGCCATGTTAAAAATCCGATATCACAGAAAGTAATAAATTACTTTTTAAATTAAGTGAAGAACGTTGTATATTTCTACAGTTATGCTTAAAGGAACTACTACGGAACTTCCCATCAGTTAGATCTTAATTCTTTTGCCGGTGATTCCTGAACTTAGCCCCTTTGTCACATTTATGTTGTTGTTATGATAACAGCTCAATAGATGCATTATGTTTTTTACGATCACATTCAAAATATATGCAGTTAATAAATTTGTTGTTTTTTCCATTAATAGAAATTATATAATAGAATACATAACACGATTTTATGTGATATTTATTTTTCTTAATAATAATAATACTATATATTTTGTTTCTTTATTGTATTGTAATATTGTGATGGTATATTTCTCATATAATAGTTTTATTTCTAATGTTATGTTATTATTTTACTGCTCTTGTAATTATAACATTTATTCTATATTTTATATTTGTACATAACAAAATTGCTTATATTTGAGGCATTTTTTATAAAACTAATAAATATGTCAAAGAAAGAAATGTGTTTTATATGTTTTATGGAAAATCACTAATACCGGTATTCCAGGACAAAATTTTAAAAAATATCGAACACAGGTAATGTACACTGGTCATCAAAATTAAGGGATAGTGACAGAAATAAAACGTAACTATTATTTAATAAAAAAATATTAATAGAAATTTGTACAAAAGCATTAGTTAAAATAAATTATAATGTTTGGCAGATGATTATTTGCAAAATATTTAAATTAAAACGAAATTTATGTAAATTCGAAAATGATGGAAAAATTAAACTACCGCTTGGGGAAAGAATTCTCTTTAATACAGTGCATGGTCCCCTCGAACAGATATGCATACCTCACATCTTGATTTCGCAGATTTTACCAAAGTTGATCATGTCTTGTGGAATTGTACGCCACTCTTCTAAAAGTGCACTTTTCAGCTGTTAGATGGCCTGGTGAGGAATTTGGTGCGCTGAAATCCAAACGCTCTAAATCATCCAATAGGTTTCAAGTCAGGTGAGCAAGGGGGTCAACCCATTTGAGTGATATCTTTTGTTTGCAAGTACTCTGACACTACATATGCTCGATGAGGTCAAGCATTACGAATCATTAGCAAAACCTATGGGCCACCACACCACTAAGCAGTCTAACTTGGAGTTCCAATACCTCGTCCACATATCTCCGAAAGGTTACAAAACCTCCATGAAGGACATGGAGCTGCTTGTCTCCATTTGTCGTCATTCTTCGCAAATCATTTAACCGCGGTCGTGGGAACGGGGTATTTAACGGACAAGGGAAGGCAAGTTAAGTGTTCCTTTTTCTATCCAGATCAAAATGCTTCTAGAATTATTCTTCAGATTATATCTGGACTCGTCTGCGAACATTACTTGGGCCCACTCGTTTTGGTTTCATTGAGCATGAAAACGGCACAGGTTTAAACGGGTCCCTCTAGAAACTGGAGTGAGTGGGACACAACCCGTTTTTTCGCATACAGACCAACCTCGTTAAGCCTCTGTGCAGTAGTAGAATGACTAATTCAAGGTTCTGTGGTACCCTGAATGTCTAAAACCAAATCTCTTGATGTCGCTTACAGGTTTCTTCGAGTTGACAACGACAAAAAACTCTCTTCTGACGCAGTTGTTGCTCTTGGTCACCGTTGAGCAGGCTGCCTATCAACTGATTCAGAGCTCAAAAAGCGATTTTAAACTCTTGGTATGACATCTTGAGCGACATTCAAATCTTGAACAACCTACATTTGTGTTTTACCTCCCTCAATTCTACCAATTATTCGCCAGTTTTGACCTTCACATAAATGCTGCCTTTGAGCCATAAATACTGAATATCGACCACTCTCGAAAACTACATTCACTTTAAACAACAGTACAGACCGGAATTCTAACACGCGTCCCTTCGCCCCACATTGTCAATCACCGAATGTTTCCGGCACTAAAATATGCGCGGAAGTGCAATTTTGTGTTTAAGAGAAGTTAGTTAAAGTAAATAATTGCACCATTGAACACAGGTTGCAACATTAGCTTAGTGAGCAAATTTTTTCTTATCATACTTTAATTGTAAAGACCAGTGTATTTTTGGTCCGGTATTGCAATTCCTAATCATATCCTGTTTGATAACAAATTTCAATTGAGATATCTACAGTGTTCTCTGTCTTTGTGACAAATTCTCGGTATTAGCGTCTAGGACAACTGATTTCACTTGAATATGCAATCGTTACTTAATTAATTTAATTTTAGCATCAGCCAGCTTACCAGTATGTTCAAATTAAATTTACCAATTGTGTATGCAACAGGTGCGTAGTACGTATTGTTTCCCAACTGTAGATACACCGCGTAAAAAATAACTAAATAAATAAATAAATAAAATAAAAATAAAATGCAACAGATTTATATCTCTCACTCTACTGGAGAGATTGGCGAAATTCAAATTGCGTTTTTCATGTCTCGAAAGCGCGACTTAGGATATACATTAGACTTATATATAGCATTATTCTAATATAGGTATTTTGGCATAAAAATCAGACATTTTCTGAAATGGCATATCGATTTTTTTCCATATTTCGATTCCACGACTCAAATTATGCCTTGATATTAAATTTTATAAAATTTGGTAAGAAACTTATGGTGAAATTTTAAAATTTATCTTGACTTAATTTCGTTCAGTTTGCGCCAAGAATACTTTCCTTGGCGAACTTTTTGATATATAGTAACCTTGTGGGGTTTCACTATTTAATCCTAAAGTTCTAACTTAGAACCCCACGAATACTAACAAGCGAATAAACCCTTAAGTGTGGGAACAGAACACGTAAGACTTAAAGAGGGTTTATAACCCTTTATTTTTCAGTATATTTACAATGAGTTCCTACTTGGAACTTTACACAAAGCCGCCACTCGGGCTTGAACTTAAGTTTAGTTTTAGTTTAAATAATAATTTAAACTAAAACTAACTTAACTAATCTATTTAAAAGGTATAGCCGAAGCTATCAGCGATGTAACTAGTTGGCCTCTAAGTATTAATTAAATCGGCGAAGCCAAGCAAGGGCCTAAGGTACGGCCGAGCGTAGTAACAATTAAGAGAGACGTAGTCAAAAGGCAAACGCAAGCTAGTCAATGAATCAGACTCTCTCTCCCGAAGTCAAGGAAGTCACGACTTAAATAGTACTCTTTCTCACTGCGTTTCTGAATTTACATTCTGGCAGGAAATTTTAAGCTAAAATTAGAATAAGATAGGAAAGATGCAAAACTTAAAATAACTGTTAATAAACTTAGGATAAACCTTACAACCTATTTTCCTTTCTCTTTTTACATTGTGCATGAGAAGAAAACATTCGCATCATTCCTACTTTTCAAATAATTTTAACAAAGTGCCTAAACCTCATTTGATGTTATTATCGCTTTCAACAAATATGCCAAATTTCAAAAAGGGCCAATATATATATTCACTTATATCTTCGGAAATTTTGAGTAAAAAACTCACAAATATTATAGACTCAAAATTCAAAATTTCGATTGAAAACGTTTTCCAAAAAATTTATAAAAATTATTTAAAAATACAAATTTATAAAACAAATCATAAAAACTTGGCGAAATTTATTTAAAATGAACCTAAATTTCGAATTCCAGAAGAAGGAATTTTAAGTAAATTTAATAAAAAAGAGATATTAATATATAACAATATATATATGCTAAATTCAATTAACATTAAGGAACTAAAATTTTGAGACCTAATTTTTAATAATTGCTCTGATTTTTGCAAAACTTGGCAGTTTGACATAACTTGAGTCGTGGAACCGAAAAACGGAAAAAGATTGGCATGTCATTTCAGAAAAAGTCTGATTTTGTGTCAAAATACCTATATTAGAACAATGCTATATATAAATGTAATGCATATGCTTTCGAGACATGAAATACGCAAGTTGAATTTCGTCAATCGGTCCAGTAGAACGGAAGACATAGAACTGCCCCCCCCCTTTTTTGGCTCAGTGTACTTTATCAGTACCGTGCTTACGGATAAAAGTGAGCATATTAAATGTTTGTGAAATACAGGTTGTTCATAAAGTCCCAGACCCATTTTGATGTTTAATAACTCATAAAATAATGAAGATATAAACAAACTTATGACATTTATTGAGAGAATAACTTATATATTTTCCTTTTAAGGTTTGAATATCTTTACTTTTGTAAATATCGTCTGCGCGTGTGGTTAATTTCAGATAATTTCATTTTCCATTCTAAATATCTTCTGCTTATTAATTGCACTTTTCTCTCTTTTATTTTTGGCAACTATTAATCGCCATAATGTGCGCATATGGGGATCTGAAAACCCCCATGAATACCGTAAGGCACAAAGGGATTCCCCAAAGGTTAATGTGTGCTGTGGACTAATGCACGACCGAGTCATTGGGCTTTTCTTTTTTCCAGAAAAGACGGTCTCATCAGTCGTATACTTAGTCATGTTGGAAAACTTCGTATTTTCACAACTAGAAGAGCTTCAGCCACAGGTCTTTTTCCAACAAGATCATGCACCACCTCATTGGGGTACCATCGTTCGTAGTTCTTGGAATGACCATTTTACAGGAAGATGGACTGGGCGAGGAGGTCTAATTCCTTGGCCACCCAGATCACCTGATATAACGCCGCTGGACATTTTTCTTTGGGGATTTGTAAAGGACAACGTTTACAAGAGGCGAGTGTTGAACATGGATGACTTAAAAGCCAGAATTACAACCGCAATAGCCTTTGTGGATGCTGACATGTGGATTCGTCGTTGACAAGGGTTGACAAGGTCATTGACAAGGGTCATGAAACTTTTTGAGTCTGTCTAACCATTTATGTTATTAATTTTAATCTGTCTTTATTATTTTATGAGTTATTAAACATCAAAATGAGTCCGGGACTTTATAAACACCCTGTATATTAAGGAATTGAGTTTATCTCTGTTAGGGTGTGGTAATTTGGTATGTGTTGCGCAGCTTATTTGAATATTTTAAATGTTTCACAAACTTAAGATTAACCATATACTTACTTACGAAGTAACTTCTTAAAAGTTAATAATTACATTTTTTAAGAGAAATGTCACTTGCAATATGCAATTTTGGATGTAAACAATATAATGAATATCTACAAAAACGTTGGATCAATAGAGTCTATAGAATTCGCTGCCATAAAATTATTCATTCATAAAAATGGCTTCCTTTTATAGATGGCCATCAATTTTGTTTATCTGTATCTTATATTTTATTATACTTGCATTAAATTTATTTCCAAGAATTTTATTCCCAAGACAAAAACACAGTTTTTAAGAGTTGTATATAAGAGAATGGAATTTCCATATCTCCGCACAAATATTACAGGGCAACTGCATTTAGAAGACACGGAATTAGAAGTCGTTTCTCAATTTTGATAAAACATTTTATTCCTTCTTCTACTTTATTTTTTCCCTTGTTCTGGTGACTACTTCTTGGAACGTAAACTTCGAAATTTCATGAAAGAATCTGAGCATAAAACAAGATCAAAAGATGAATGGTATCTTTTTACCCATGGGAAAAAATCTAGAAGCCGAAGCCTTTTATTTTCAGTCATATATTTTATTATATTTTCGATCTTAATATAATTTGCTTTATTTTAAACCCAGCTCTAACAAATGCATTTCGAAAGTACTTTTTCTGACAATTCTGAAAATTCGTATTCTTTTAAACAAAACTTCAACAATCTTTCAACTTTAACAAGGTCTGTTATTTTCCTTTGGTTCAGTATTCTTATTTTCAAGTTTGTGAAAGTTTTGTTGTCATGTTGTCAAGCTAAGACACTTCTTGTCTAGATTTCTCATTTCAGTATTTTCTCTTATTCTTCAAAACATTTAAATTTAACTTAGATTTGAGAAAAATATGCTTTGTTTTAATTTATTTTCAAGTATTAAACATTAAATCAAAACTTTTTTCCCTTCATTAGATATCAACTTTTAGTTCTATTTTAGCCATTTTTAACTGTTTATTAATTTTAGTTCCTTCTACGAAGTAAAAAGGAAGTATGTAATCAACAAAAATTTCAGGTATCATATCCCAACGAAAATATCCACTTTGACAGCCATCGAACGAAATTTAACGATGTTTTTTCGTGACATCTGTACGTAAAGGCAGAATAAAAGACTGTTCTCCCCCCAAAAAAATTATAAATCTAATTTTGAAGTGATTTTTTTCGTGACGTCTGTGCGTACGTATGTATGTATGTATTCTGCAAAATTCAAAAAGGAGTAGCCTCAGAATGTTGACATTTTGCATATAGAATTGCTATAGCATGTAGATGTGCACCTCCTATTTTAGTTGCAATTGACTGCACCAATATATATCACTCTGCTACTTGTCTCAGTGAGATTAGATTCTTTATTTTTATATGTTTCTAAACTGTGCATTTTTTGCTTTAAAAAGGACTGAATTATGTTGTTCTTATCTTCCGGTTAAGGTTTTTTACGCGTTTACTTAACCCTCATGTTATAGTTGTAGAATTATCAGCAATTTAAAAGCTGTTTAAGTGCGGCTAATTATTTTGGCCATAGCAGCCATATACGTTTACTGAGGAGAATAGTGGATTTGTTGCCAATCTAGAAAAACTAAGCTTTGCAACTACAAAGATAACGCGTTCTTTTATTATTGCGAATTTAGTCATGCTTAATCTAGTCTGGAATTTATTCTAGTAAATAAGTGTTTAAGATTTACTTCGTAATTCTTAATGTAGCTATTTTGAATTTTTATGTATTTTTGCCTTGTCGCGAAGTCAGAAATGAATTAATTGAGTGAGAAATACTGAATCGTGTGCGAAAAAACTGCTTTTTTCTGTTGTCTTTGTTTTCTGTTTTTGTTTGCTTAATTTCTCTTATTCATCGTTTTAGGTTTATTATAGTATCTGAATAGAACATGTGGCAACAATTAGATAATTCTTCAGATGATGTACATAATTTTTGTGCATTCTGAGTTATAAAATGAATGAGATGCAGCGCTGTTAAGGGAATTTAGCGCCTGATGTAATATTATTAAAATTTAACATTATTAATTTACTCATCGGTGCCATGATCGTATAAACATAATACCAAATTTTAAATCATATCAACACTAAGATACTTAAAAGGGTGAAATTGTGTGGCATACATTGAAAACAAAATATGGGTAAGATAAATGAGTATCAAACAAGAATAGTTGTCCATACCATATCAATAATACAACAAGTGTAATATGAAAAAATGAATTCGCTGTGAAAAAAATTAACCCGTTCAAATTTTAATTCAATTTATTGGGTCCAGTGTTCTAAATTATGAGTAAAACAAAAAAGTTTTGGTAAATTTAAGCTTAATATTTAATGGAAGTAAACAAAATTTGCTGCAATATTTTAGATACATAAGTGATGGTAGTTACAGATGCGAGCTCCCGGTGTTTTACAGAGAAACTGGTAGAAAACAGACCTTTATACAAAGAGGGGGGCTGCAAGAATCAAGTTACTTGTGACAAAGTTGCTCTATTTATTTGGTTACAATAAAGAGCTGAGTAGTGACATCTTTGAATATACTGATATCTATAAAGAGAAAAGAATACATGTTAGTACATACTGGGGAGTAAAAACTGGACCGTCCCCCCTTTCAAGTTTTAGAGTTTCCCCTCCACGCGTTTCAGACCCTCGTTGGTTTCCTTTTCGCTGTTTTCAGCCACCTTATCACCAGGTACATGTAGCGATTCGCCTCTTTGCCGATTCGCCCTCTTTCGAAAAACCGTTGCAGACTCTTTTCCTCTTCGCGCCAGCCCCCGGCTTGGTGATGCTTGCCTTTCTAAAAGTCGCCAATTACAAGGCAACCCTGTGAGGAGTATCCATGATACAAGATGGAAAAGGGCTTTTGAGGTGGCCAGCAGTTGGCGGACAACGCTAAGCTGAAAGAATTACAATCGCCATATGAGGTCAGTCAACTATTCGCTACAAATGAAATAAACACAATTTTTAGCTAGCCTCGCTCAGGGTGTCACTCTTACATGGGTGGAGGCCTAACGAACTCTCAGTTACCCTCGTGACAGAGCCCCTGAGCAGCTCAAATGCATACAAAAAAAACCTTAGAATGCAGATTTTAGTATTTTGGTTAATGAATTCCCAGACAACTGTCTGGCAGAGATAAGCTTTCGGAGAAACGGAAAGCATATTTTTTTCTCCAGAGAAATTTTGAAAACAAGGCTATAAATTCGGTGTGTCCATCACAAAGTAATAATTTACAAAAGTGAATTTTCAAAAACTAGCATTTAATTAACTAAATTAAATTAAACACCGAAGAATGTTTCTACAGTTGAAATATAATAATTACACAGCTAAATTCAAGTCTCCTAAGAATGTTTCAATTTGACTTTTTCTGCAAAAATTATCGAAAAAGCGAGTGGTGGTGAATTGGATTGGTGGCGAAGCGAGTGGTGGCACATTGGTGGAGCGAACCGTTGGTGAATTGGATTTTCTTGAGTTTTCATATTCACAAAGATTTAGCATGTTTAGTGAATGATTTAAAGTCTAATCCAGTCCTTCCTAACTCATTTAAAATTCTATTAACATAATTCTTGATTATTATTTCTGCCGATAGAGAGTGTTGCCTCCTCGCGCTTGGTTCGGAGGGTATAAAAAGCTGTTACTTATGTTGCTTTCCCTTTCTAAATATTTTGTTCTCCTGATGAGGAGGGACCTGTAGCTGCCCTCAAAATCGAGTGAGTGTTTTTAGTAAATGTACGCCAAATTCAAGGTTGTTTCAGCGATTTTGAATGTTTCTACAGTAGAAATATAGTAATTACACAGCTAAATTCATGTTTCTTAAAAAAGTTTCTACAGTTGAAATATAGAAATTACACAGCTAAATTCATGTTTCTTACGAATGTTTCTACAACACCATAAACGATTTTACCACCAGAGTCAGACAATATGGATTCAAAACTTTACCAGAAAGAGGGGTACGTTAAACAAGACTTATTAAACTTTATACACCAACTTGTGTAATAAAGAAGAACTTTAAAAATTCAAAATGAAAATGACCTTAAGGGTCAACCTAACCGGAAATTAAACAAACAATATAAAAACCAAGTTAAGATTAAGAGTTTAAGAACAAAATTAAATGGTTAACCAAACAACCTTGAGGATAAAAGAAAAATTAACACAAGCAAATTAAATTCAGATTTAACCAAAACTGCCCTTTAAGAAATTATCAACAATTACTTTTCAACAGAGCAAATTAAAATCAAATTAATAACTTCGATTTCTGATAACTGAATTATGATAAGCATTACAATTAAGATACGTGTAACTTTAAATACTGATAACTGAATTAAGATAAGCATTGCAATTAAGATAGGCATGCATTACATAACACGCCAGAGTGTCGCTATGGTAAACAAATATAGTGAATTTTAGAGTGCATTTATTTTATTGTGGTTAATGCGCTATCGACAAAGTAGAATTAATTCAATCCAATAAGTTTAAATGAAATGCAAAATGAGTAAAATTTAATATTCCATACAAGGAAGTCATGTGGTGTACACATCAGTTGTTTTATCTTATTTTTTAAAAGTTTCAATTTCTGATACGTTGAATGATTTCTCATACGAGATATTATTTTTTACAATACATCCTTTGATAACGTAAAGAGGGATTAATCTCAAAATTAAACACATTAATTAGGATTAAATAACTTCTAGAAAGAAGCATTTTTATGTTCCTAAGTAAAAATATCCTAGAAGTTTTTTAAATCTCTGTTGATGATATGATTTTACTTACTCGCACGAAGTAAAGGACGTATTCTGATGAATATCATCAAAGTTTCAACAACAAACAATCATCAAAATTTCGTATTATATATCATATTTTAACGAAAATGTCTATTTTGACCGCTCTCGAATCTACTTGAACGATGTATTTGGTGACATGTGTACGTCACCAAACCTAATAAAGGATTTTGCATTCCCAAAACTGATTGTGAAATATAATTAAAATAGATTCAGAAAACATTTTTTTTCGTGAAGTCTGTACATACGTTCGTCTGAATATATCTTGCACAGCTCAAAAACGAATAGTTCTCAGAGTGTTGAAATTTTGTACATGGGACTGCTATAACTTGTAGTTGTACATCTTTTTTGGTTGCAATCAGTATGGCTCGGTGAGCTCAGTTTTTTTACCCTTATATGTTGGTAAATTGTGCCTGTTTTGCTTTAAAAGTGACTAATGTTCCAGTTAAGGTTTTTGTGCCTTTAGTTAATCTTCATGCAATAGTCGTAGAATTATCAACAAGCTAAAAGTTGTTTAAGTGCTACTAAGGCTAACGTAGCTGTCATTAAAACGCCTTAGTAGTATATTGAATTAAGTCAGTTTCTGCACCTTCAAAGTCTATTTGCCGAGTGGAACAGAAAGCAAACTTCCAGTTTTGAAAGATGAGAAAGAACTATGATGATGATATGACATGATGATGACAAAAGTTTCTTTTGGTATAAGTTAAAATTTTAGTATTTTGAATGTAAACGGGGCTTAGATCCTGTGAGTTGTAGAATTTATTACCTTGTAACAGATCTTTAAGGACCTTTATCCAAGTCTATTAAATTCTGGCATGGACAAATGTAGGGATTTATATTTATTTAAAATAACCAGTTAAATTTAATTTTAAGTTACTTTCGCATTAGCCTTCATTCCCCTAATTGTCAATGCCAGAATATTTAAATTTGGTAGCGAGCGTAAGCAATGCAAATTCTACCAGTGGGAGAATAAGTTTAAATATCGATGTTCCAATAGAGAGGGGAGTCCGGGAAATTTCCGTGTGTGCTTATACGCAAACTTCCGCTTAGCAGTGACTGCTGGTTAGACGTGGCTTAATCGCTATTATCTTGCTGCCACTAGACTCATCTAAGCGCTGTAGGGTACATGATTGTATGAGAACTGTAGTGCAATTCTACTACCTGTGAGTATCTTTAATTTTAAGTTTGATTCTACTGATTCAGTTACCGCCCAAGTTGAGGCGTAGTATGTTAGCGTCAAGTTGACGCATTGTAAATTATTTAAAGAATTTAATAAAGGGCAATTTTAACCCTTCTTAAGTACAATCACTATTTCTAAAGATTCTACACAACAGAAAGAGTAGAACTTTACAAGGTAATATAAAAAAAAATTAAAGTCAATTCCTACTTAGGTCAACAAAGAAAAATTTTATTTTAGTTACTTTTTATTAACATTATTAACATTTTTCGTTTCTAATTTATGAAGTTGATTTCGATGGTGGTGTATAATTTCTCATTCTATCCATCTCTTGTAATGCTTCATTATTGCAAGGAACCTTTCCAGTAGTAGTCCAGTTCTTCAATTAATATTCTATCTAATGATATCACTGGACTCAAGGCGACATATGCTTTACCTGCTGCAAAGAGTTTTTGTAGGAAGCTTTTCTTGGGCGCTTATGTTTTTCTTTCTCTAATCGTCGCTTGCGATGTGTTGTACTTTCGCATTCTCCGTTCGTGAAGCAAGGGACATTTTAAAGGGTTATATTTTAAACGTATATTATTATCACTTTAACTTAGAAATACGGGGAGAATTTTCGCTACATAATGGGACATTACATCCGCTTCGTCCAACTCTATAAAACTACAACTCTTTAATTCCATACACTTTAAAAATCTTTAGAACTCTGCCTTATTGTTGCCACTTATTTTTGTTAAATATTATAGTCCCATTTATCACAATCATGTACTATTATTTATAAGTTGTTATAAAATTAATTTTTACAGCACGTGAGAATTGGTAATGAACAGTCATTATTTGTAGGTCTTATAATACAGGGGACTCGATTTGATGTTTAATATTTCACAAAATAATAAAGATAGATTAAAATTAATAACATAAATGGTTAGATAGACTCAAAAAGTTTCATGACTTTTGTCAATGAACTTCCACGTGTGCCCCTTCGTCGCACGGAGAATATCAAGTCGATATTCAATTTCACGCCAGGTACCGGCAAGCACGTCGGCATCCACAGAGGCTATTGCGGTTGTAATTCCAGTTTCTAGAAAATTCTTTTTCCACCGCAATATGCTCCTTTTGGATGGAGGACCGTTTTGGTAAATTCCTCTGCAATTTCTCTGTGTTTGCATTATGGATTTCGTTTCTATGAACGACCATAAAATCTGTGCTTTCTCTGGTGTATGCATTCTCCTTAATATCCGGTCGAATAAAACATCACATACAAACGTACTAGAACAAACACATCAAAAGTAAACATAACATTGCAATAGTTGCCAAAAACAAAAAAGAGAAAAATACAATTAATAAGCAGACGATATTTAGAAAAGTACAGATATTTAGATTGGAAAATGAAATTATCTGAAATTAACCAAACGCGCAGACGATATTTACAAAAGTAAATATATCCAAACCTGAAAAAGAAAATATATAAGTTATTCCATCAATAAATGCGATAAGTTTGTTTACATCTTCATTATTTTATGAGTTATTAAACATCAAAATGGGTCCGGGACTTTATAAATACCTTGTATATTTAATAAAAACTGTATATCTTTAGTTCCGATAAACAGAAATAAATAAGTAGGAATTGACTTTAATATGGGAATAATTGTATCAACATCAAGTGTCATCCACTACAAGTTTAAAAAAAATATATTTGATCTTGGGTTGATTAAAAAAAGGATTTTATTAACGATTGAAAATTTGAACAAGATATAGGGAGAGTTTGAGCTAATTGTAAGAATTTAACAAAAATAGCTCTGTCAAATAATATCAAGTACTTAATTGTAGCTCTGGTTAAAAAAACCTCTTCATGGTAAAAAGTTTGGCAATGAAAATAGAAAACAGTAAGTCTTAAACACTAAAAACTTAAATGTACAACAAAAATAGTATATCATTAGGGGGAGGTAAACCTAATAGCATTAAAAGCAGTCTCTATTTATCATATTGTAATCTGCTAAACAGAAAAAACTAAGATTTATGAGTTTTATTCTTCAGATTTGGGCTCCATCATTCTTTGGCAAATATTAGTTAAGATTCGTGGCAATGTTACTTGCTCAAACTGCTAAAAATGTGAAATGCATAAGAAATGGCAAAATTTCATTTCAAAATATTGGTATTCTTTCCCACTTCAATTCAATCTACATCACCATAGCAAAATTACATTTAAAAAATATTTTGCCGTAAAATTTCTATTTTGACAACCTCCGCTATCTCCTTTTGAATGTTTCTCAATAACAACCATTTTAAGCGGAAACTTCTTCACTTTTTAGAAGAACTTGAGCATGAAATAATGTCAAAAAAAGAATAATGCTGCTCCCCGCTGTGAAGAGATACGTAAAAAGCTGAAGTGTTTTATTTTCATCCATCGATTCTTTCCTGTCAAGTAACCGGACTAGAATGACGAATAGAGTTCTTAGCAAAGATAGTCTTGAAGTAGAATAATGCTGCAGGTATTCAGGAAGAGATGGCAGCTGAATTTCGAAGAAGACTTTCTTGGGATTTAGTGAAAAAGCATTAACCGCTAAATTCAGTGAATACATCTTGGAGCATAGACTCTTCAGTAATATAGAAGTTGCTTTAAAGATACAGTTTTTGCTGGACTTAAACGGAAGATAAATATACGCTGTGAAATACCAAAAACTATATATTTAGCCTTTCTATTAACTCATGGTATAAAATAAATTTGAAGTTTTTCACTAGGCAGTAAATTTAAGGAATTAAATTCTATTTAAGAAAGATTTAATAAGAATATTATTCTTGATTTTTAATTTTAAGATGTATTTTGATCTTAATGTTTCGTCGAAAGTATTAACATATATCATTATCTATATTTCAGTGTTTTTATAGATGCAATTATCAAATATAAGCGTAATGTATAGAGGTTCGTACATTTTTAGACGATTTTATTTTGTTATAAAAAATGTTTTCTGCTCGGAAAGTTTTTTAAACTGCAGGTGCATTTTTCAAGTAAAGGTTATCAGGACTCGTATTTCTTTTTATCTGTTTGGGGAAAAAACGTACCCTGACTGGACAGTGAGTTGACTGCAAACTATGTCCTATGGAGTAGCAAAGACGACAAGATGAGAAGGGTTAAAATTACCCTTTATTTTTTTCCTCGTTTCACAGTCGCTTCTGCACTCCGGAATACAAAGACCAACCACTTGTGGTCTGAACGTAAAAATATAAGACTACTAACTAAATAAAATTTAAACAAGAGCTAACTCTAAATATTTTACAAAGATGACTAAGACTGGCCTTTTAAATTACTACGTCTGTAGTACCCAAACTTCGGAAAACTACAATACGTCTTTAGCTTTCAAGAGGATTAAAACCTCTAGCCTAAAAAGCGGAAAGTAACTGACGGCAAGTTCGCGTAAAGATTCATGGCAAGATGGCTCACTCTCTCTCCTTCTACTACGCATTTGGCAAAAAGCCACAACTTAAATACTTAAGCCTTAGCAAGTACAATTTGCATAAACATATTCACGCCATAATTCTGGTCGAAATTGGAAAATAAAAGACGATAGTAAAGTTTTAAAATAAAATAAACGTTAGTCAAACTTAAGATCCTTACAAAGTTATCGATACTTGACAGTTTTGTTTTCATGCAAAATGGCGTTAGGAAAGAGACCGTGGACGGAAGATTATATTTTTGCTTTTTCCGAGAAAAATTATTGGTGTGTAGTTAATAAAAAACGCTGTGAAAGCCACGTTTTCCCAATAACTAAAGCTATAATAGGTAACCAAAAAAACCGTAATAATTGGTATTATCGAAAATAAATAGGGAAAACTTCAAAGTTTGGCTTTAAATGTAAATTCCGCTCCGAATACATATCCAATGAACAAACTTAATGTTTTGAATGTTGCAAAGTAAGATTTTTAATAATAATACAAAATCTGTGAAATCAAGGGACATTTACAAAATCATTATAAGGCTCATTGTCAACAATAACCAAAGCGGTTAATGCTGATTTCAATCTTAAAAGGACAAAAATACATAATGTGCATCGTCTTTCTCCACGAAATATATAACAACACAGGATTATTTGTAAGATACATTCATCTTCACAAAAATAGAAAAATATTGTCACAGTAGGGGAATCTTATATGCATTTAAATGACTGTAATAAAAAGATATGCATTTGTTATCACCAAAGAGAAGAAAAAAATCTTAAAACATGGTTTAAATAATATAAATAAAGTTTTTCAAAGGGATTTGTGTTTGTTGCAGGTTTCTCATATAACGGGAAATTAAAAATAAAGAGAGTAGATAAGAAAACTATTAAGGTCAACTACACATATAATCCGGAACATATTTTACGTCTAATTTTCAAATAAGAAGTACATTCTTTATCCACAGTGCCATTTTTCAGTAGAACAGCATCAAGACAAAGCAAGCAGCCACATGTCAAAATCCACTGTTAATTTTCAGGGAGAAATAGAACAAGAAACGTGTATTAAGGCCATACCCTTCACTCATATCCCTACTAAACTTCCTGATGTATCTATTATCCTATCATTTAATGTTTTTGGACTTTTAAAAAGGGAATTGCCCAAACGTCACCCTTCACTCATATCCCTACTAAACTTCCTGATGTATCTATTATCCTATCATTTAATGTTTTTGGACTTTTAAAAAGGGAATTGCCCAAACGTCAATCTACAATCCTGTTCAAGAGGAATGGGATGAAATACCTCTTTTCATATTAAAAAAAGCTTTATTGCCTTAAAATTACGATGCAAAAAGTTAGTGAAACAATAAGGGTTATCAAGTAGAATATCTTAAATTACAAACCGTTTAGATAAACTCTTTCCTTGAATACAGAGAAAGTGGTCTAAAAATGTGCAAACAGCATCTGTATAAATAAAGTTGTTTATTTCTCTTTGTTCAGATTTCAATATAATTAGAAATACTCATTGTTTGAGAATGCATAAATTAATACTGTACACTGACATATGGTTCAGTATTGAATTGATCCTTAGGTGAGATTATTTAAATTTCTAGAAAAATTTTCAGACATAAGCCGCTTAACATGAAAATAATCTTCCATAAAGAACGAAATCGGTATTAATAGGATAATTCGCAGACGGAAAATATTTCATTTCATAGGCCGAGAATTTTTATAAGCCAAACTTTCACAGATAATTCTAAAAACTACGCCTACCATTTTTAAAATACTCTTTACTGTAATATTTACTGAATCAATAGCATTTCGAAAAGTTTTTTTTTGTTTGTTTAAAATTTTTTTAATTAAATTCACAATAGGTTTATTTTTCTTCATGCCGCTTAGATAATAGCGATAAAAATTCACTCATTTTGTAAAAGATAAGAAATAGACTTTGAGATCAGCAAACGAGCATTTAATTAACAATTCAAAAATATTAAAACGTTTTTGGAACGATACCTCCAGTTCTAAAGAAATGAATTTTACTTTTTACTGTATTCTTTGGAGACTGTCCTGCTAATATTCCACTCAGACCGTATAGTGGTTAGGGAAGCCACCTGCGATACCGAAGTGCCCGGGTTTGAATCCCGGAGAAGGTGTGGATGTAAATTGTCTGTCATCTCACAAGAAGTAACGGTGGCCGTCTATTAGGTGCCTCCATAATAAAATTATCACCACTTCTGGGTCTTAATAGTGGCGAAAAACTAAAAATGGCTAGTGTTCGCCATAAAAAAATTACAAATATAAATGACGCAGTGAAGAAATGTCCACGACGTTCATATATCCATCATCATAAGATTATTATGCAGTTTGGTGTATGTGATTACGGCAAAGCCTCTAGGGCTATCTGTCTAAAGGGAGGGATGCCTTCGTGCTTGATAATAAAGCTAAAATGACAAAAAAGAAATGCATTAATAAGAGTGAGAGTAGCAGCCTGGTAGACTGCGAGCTTAGCTAGAACTTAAAATACCTTTATAAACCCTTTCGGGCGACAGCTAAAATCAGAACCCTTTCAGATTTTTGTTTTAAAAATATCTGTCTCTTTTATTATATTTTCTTCCTAATTTTGAAATTTTACACTTTCGTACATCTTTTTTCAGTTAGAAGGAAGAAATGTTTTGAACAGATTCTACAAAACCTCCTACCATGTTAAATTTTAAGACATCTTACGTAATAAATAATTAAAAAATACGTTTAAAATATTTTTAATGTAACTTTTATTTCTGTAATACAAAAACAAAATGTATTAATAATATGTTACAAATTTTATTACTGACTAGTAAAAGTATTTCATATATAAAGTACTATATAGCAAATATTATTTTCCTTTTCTTTGACATTTCATGCTGATAATTATGTCGTCTTACATACACTAAACAATTCTGAAGTTATCTAAATATCTTTGAGTTTTAATTAGTGACTGGATTCTTTAACATTTTCGTCAATTCATTGTTTCCAAGGATTTGTGATGAATTTCTTTGATTGCCTATAGTAAATAATTGTAAAGTTGTAAAACATATTCATGTCACCATACATATTTGTAAAAGACATCGGCTCGCAATGATATAAATTGGAAGGATTCCATTACGAGTTATTGTAAAAGAGTAAAACAATATATGCTTCAGTATTATTTAAATTTTTTATATCTTTCCAAAATGTGATAACTGTAGCTTTTGAAAAAACAAACGGTAAGCCATCATACTTGATTATGATAAAACAAATCTTCAATTTGATATTTTAGAATAATAGTTTTCTATTAAAGACAGAAAATCCCATGTTTATTTTCAGATTCTTGCTTCCTATGCAAACCCTTAACGATAGATATCGATACATCTTCTTGACATCGTTATAAATGTTTCGCATTGAAATCGATGGCCATCCCATGAAGCAAGTAAACCCAGGGCACCTGAAAAACACTTTATACCCTCTCAGCACCAGCTGAACTCGGATATATTTTCGAACATTTTAACTTTCTTTGTTGCAATGATATTTTGCTAGGTTTTTTTCCACCTTGCTCTTAGAATGGCTTTAAAAGCGCTGATTCAAACCATTTCCTTTATTTTATCGCAGCCGTTTCGGATGGGTGCAAAATGAATGATCGATTTCTAAATCGAAGAAGGAGGGAAACCTAAAATGTGATTGCGATTGGGAGAGGTTTCACGTTACATTTATCATCGAAAGTATGCTTTTGGGTAACAGCATATTTTAATATTTCTATTCCTTTAGAAATATGTCTAGTGAACACATACCTAATGCAAAAATGAATATATTCTTCAAGATCTTGGAATTAGTATATCAGCATGATGTTTAATATTTTGTCCCGAAGTATTCGTGTCAGAATTCGAAGGTATAGGAGGCTGCTTTTTTTGTTCCGAAATGAAATGTATAAAATATTAAATCCTAAAATTAATTTCAGCAGAAAGTAGTAACTATAATTAGGAATGAGTAAAACAGCTCCGCTAGAGTACATTCCAAAAAATCTGATATATACACCACATGATTTCCTGGTACGGATATGCATTTTTTGCTGCATTTCATTTAAACGTATTTCCTCTAATTCCATTAGAGATATATTTCTCATTCAATTAATTCAGTTCTCCCTTCGCTACAAGACAAAAATACATAAAAACCTCAAAACCATCTTTATTAAAAATTGAAAAATATAAAACATAAATATAATTAAAACAATTTAAAGAAGAATTGTTACAATTAAAATTAGTTTCCACTCAAAAACAAGCAATTCGGCCAGCGGAAAAGAAAGCAGATTTTTCGGTGTACAAAACTGAAAGTTTCCTTTTAGTCTCCCTTGCCAAAAAGATACTGAAGGCCTAGAAAATGACTTAATTTGTTGTGGACGCTATGCTGAGTCAATATATAGGGTAATTAATAAGTTAAATGATAATTCCAGAATTGATTGAGCATGATTTAATTCGCAATAATAAAAGGAGAAGTTAACTTTATTGTTGCGAAGCTTAGTTTCTATAGATTGGCAATAAATCCACTAAGTTTCTAATCTGATAAATTTCAAATGTAAACAAATATTTCTGTTATGGTAGAACACCGAAACAACTTTTAAATTGTTGATACTATTGTATGGAAGTTAAATAAAGGCATAAAAACCTTAATCGGAAGGCAAGAATAACATAATTCAATCTTTTTTAAGCAAAAAACGTACAATTTACCAATATATAAGAATAAAAAAACTTAACTTACTGAGCCGAATAACACAGTGGGTACATATTCTTGTACCTTATTCTATAAATTTATTTTTTAACTTCTATTTTTATTCATTTTGCAACAATTGCATTGTTTATTATGTTCATTTTGTTTATAGGAATTGCTTTGAATTAACATGCGTGAAAGCGAAGGTGTTGGGGAACATTTTACTCAAGTAAAAGAAGGAAAAGATTTTATTACTACTTAATTTAAAAAAAAACATTTTTTACTACTACTCAATTTGGCAATAATATCTCAAAATTTTTAAAAAAATTAAGTAACTTAACGGAACTGCAACATTCATAATGAATTCATAATTAATTATTTATAGTCATTCATTTTTATTCATCTCACTTTAATCTCACTAATTGGATTAAACTCAACATACAAGTTTGGCTTAAACTCTAATTGCCAATTTCGCTTCATAATTCTTACTTGAGTGAAAGACGAAACACCTTAGTATGTATTAATTACTGTTAATTTAACGGGAGTTGGTTTGTTCCTCTTGAAAAGTCAATCAATTTCCGATCAGTGACGATAATTACTTAATTTATTGACTATTTTTTATGACTGATTGATTAATTATCAATTGCAAAGTTTCCATTTCTATTTTTCAAGATTCAAATTCAAGTTTCTTTTTTAAAATTTTTTTCTGGATTCAAATCCAATGTTTCTGTATTACTTTACCTAGATACTTCTATTTACTTTATATTAGGAGATAATATAGTCTTTATTACTTAGTACAATAAATAAATTATTATTATATTACTTTGCAGCTATTGCGCAAGTATTAGGAAATTAATTTAGATTTCAATGAATTTCAATTAATTAATTCAATCTCTTGTATATATATATATATATATATACTAAATATATATACTTTTATATACTTTTTGGTATATATATACCAAAAGTCTATATATATACTTTTGGTTCGTTAGATTGCAACTAAAAAGGGATCTGCGCAACTGCATGCTATAGCAGTCCTATATACAAAATTTTAACGTTCTAAGGCTACTCGTTTTTGAGTTATGCAAGATGCATGCGCTTTTGAGTTACGCATGCATACGTACGTAAGCACAGACGCCACGAAAAAATCTCTTCCATTTTAATCAGGTTTATAATTCTTTTGTGGAAAACGAGCCCTTTGCTCTGTCCTTACGTACAGATGTCACACAAAAACATCGTTAAATTGCATTCGATAGCAGTCAAAATGGATATTTTCTTTGAAATATGGTATTCGGAATTTTTCGCGAGTACAATACTTCCTTCACTTCGTACAAGGAAGTAAAACGAACTATCCAGAAAATGCGATCTAATTCATTTTATTTAGAATTCTAAGCATAAGAATTCATTCTATTTTGTATAATTATTTTTTTTTATCTTTTAAACATAAAGCCAAGTTTAAATTGAATTTTAAATTTTTTTGTAAAGAGAAGTTTTTATAACCATAAAAACTTCATTAAAAAATACTTCATAACATCGGTTAAGAAATATTTTGTAAAATTTAACAACTAATAATTAGAAAAGTTTTTTTAAAATTTTCCGAAGTGAATATCTATTTTATTACAGCCGTTTTGAAATATAATTGAAAAAACTTGAATTTTTATACTTTGCTTCACAAAGTAATTTCTAGACCATTCAATAATTGCAAGAGTTAGAAACGCATACTGCGATAAACAATAAAGCAGCTACAAATAATCGCTTGAGGATAACATGCGTTTCCAGGCTTTAAAAATTCGCGTACTAGCATAATAATTTGAGAAGACGAAAGAGGATGAGGAATATTTTACCTTCATATTTCATATTTTTTAATTAACTGATAAATATTTGCTGAAAATAAAAGAAAGAAACGTAAGCATAAAGGCACAGCATGTGATCGAATTTTAAACTTGGAAATAGATTAATAAAGGTCATTATTAATTAATCTCCTTTATAAAGTTTTATTGCTAATATTTCATGAAAAATAAAGTCTAAAAATGATTCCCCTGCTAAAAATCCCCCATACAAACCAGTAAAACGTTTTATGTGTACCCATAAAATTCTATGGGTTTCTGTTGACTTTTACTGATTTCTGTTGGTCTCTGTGGGTTTTTCTTCCTGGCTTCAAAATGCCCATAGAAAACTTTCTACTGGTACCCATAGAATTATGTTGGTCTCTACTGACTTTTACTGGTTTCTGTTGATATCTGTAAGTGTTTCTTACTGGTATCACCTGACACCCATACAACCAACATCAATGTCGGAACTTTCTACTGGTTTGTATTAGTTTATATAGATTTTCACTGGTTTTCTTACCGGTATCAATATAATAGAGACAGATGCCAAATAAATCTTCTGTTGGTTTATATGGGTTTATTCTCATTTTCTAACTGATGTCAATAGGCTTCAACTAAACAATGATATTAATACTGGTGTCAGTAAGCCAAAATTCATTGGTATTCTTGCTGTCTACTGATTATTTTAAATTATTTATTTATTTACTTTCATTTCATTTATTTGGATACTGTTGAAAATAAGGTTATTTTTGTTTTGTAACCAACAGAAAGCTTTAAAATTAAAAAAACATACAGTGAACCCTCTCGTCTCTACCTCTTCTCTGGGGCGATCAGTATTTCTAAGAATGAAAATATGATCTCTTTAAGACGAACATGGAAAAGCAGGTGGTCGTTTTAGAGAGTGGTTTTACTATATATGCTCTTTTGTTCGATTTCTTAAAAGCTTTTGCCGGAAACATTAACAGTAATCATTTACACCACACACAGCGAGGTCTCTCTAAGGCGACCAGCCACACATAAAAATGCATCTTTGCAAATGGTCGCCTTAGAGAGGTGATGCTCACTACCAATATATGCTTATGTTCTCAGAAATATGGTTATCTTTAAGAGATGGTCGTCTTAAGGAGGTTGCCTCTACGAAATGAATCTCTCTAAGGCGACCTGCTACACTTCCGGAATTTTCTTTGCGGGTGGTCGTCTTGCAGAGGGAATGTTTCAATACCAAAACATACTTAACTTTTCAGAAACACTGGTCTCGTTCAGAGGAGGAGTATATATCCTAGGGAGGTCATCTTAGGAAGGCCACGAGTTGGTTCTCTGAATGCACACACATACGCACTTATATATGCATATATCAACATTTCTGATGTTACAAATAAAAACTCGTATCAACCATCATCTCTTTAACTCGACCGCGTTGAAACTATTTTTCTCCGTGTTTACGCTGACGTGAGGAAAACATTTCCCTCCCTTCCCCGCTCTCATAAGAAACAATATCGCGCCGTTCTTCTTAATGTTGTTATGGGATGTTTGTGCTATCGTCTTGGTGGATAGTAGGTGGATGCATTAGTCTGTAGACTTTCGTGTACTGGCGTTTACAGAGATTTGGCCTATGGGTATCCGCAAAAGGTCTGAGCTTTTGTCTACAAGTATTTATGGGGAATAGACTTACGGAATATCCATTTTTTTAAATGAGATTTGGTCTATGGTTACGCATAAAATTCTAGTTTCTGGCTGTGGGTTTTATAGGGATTTCGTTTATAGTACCCATATGTTCTACAGGTTTCTGTTTATGGGTTTTTGTGGGGATTTCGCCTACTGGTACCCATACAGCTGTATGGAGTTTTACGGGGGTTTGGCCTACGGGTACCTGCACAGCTGTACGTGTTTCCTGCTATGAGTTTTTATGGGGATTTGGCCTACGGGTACCAGGACAGTCTTACAGATTAACATGGAAAAGCAGGTGGTCGTTTTAGAGAGGGGTTTTACTATATATGCTCATTTATTTACTATATATGCTCATTACGGGGATTTGGTCTATGGGTACTCGTACGTTTGTACAGGTTTCATTCTATGAGTTTTTGTGGGGATTTCGCCTACGGGTACCCTTACAATTGTACGGGTTTCAGTCCGTGGGTTTTTACGTGGATTTGGCTTACGTGTAACCGCACAACTGTACGGATACCCGTAGACCAATTCCCCGTAAAAATTTTTAGAGATTTCTACGGGGCATTTTTAGCAAGGTAGCTTGCTGTTCAGCCAAAAAATTATTATTTAATTCAGAAAATATAAAGTAAAAATATTCCTTATTCTTTTCTGAGCTCACAAATCATTATGCGAATATGCATTTACAACTTTTAAAACTTGAAAAAAGGATGTCTGCGATGTTATCGTCAGGCGATGACTTGTAAGTGGTTTATTTTTTAACTACGAAGCATGGGAAGAAGGCGGGAGAAATACCCTATATATTCCCCCTTTTAAAATGCGACTGGGGATTAGGGGCCCCAATCGCCAAATCGTTTTTTAGTTCGAAGGCCACTGTAGAGACATTAAGTATTTTTTGGAGCAGGGGAGATCAAAAATAAACAATCGCCGGGAATCGAACCTCTCGGTTACGAATCGAGCGTGCTGACCACTACACCCCGAAGGCATGCGAAGAAGGCGGCAGAAATACCTTATAAACTAACTGTTGAAGCATATATATGGTTGAAGAATTTCAAATTTAAATTCTTAGAATTTGACCAAATTTATAGCAGAAATATTGTCTTTTTGTGTAATCATTCCAACCTAACATCTCTCATCACTAATTAACTAGTGAATTGAATAAATTATTGCAGTTTTTAAACTGCAGTTTAAGTGCAATAAATTATTTATTAGGAGTTAAACTGCAATAAATTATTATTTATCAGTTTTTAAACTGCTAATTAATAATTTATTCAATTCATTTGTTAAGTATATAGTAAATATCTATAAACTTATAAATATTTATGAATACTTGTTATTACATATCTATAATTTGGATTAGTGTTATTTAGATTAAGGCGCTATTATTGTTTAATATTTGTAAAGTTCTACTATGTTAATCTAACCAGTTACTAAGATTTAGATCTTTATCGTCACTTCTCTTTTCCATTTCTCTAACAGAATGCAAATCAGGTTTAAGAGATTATAAGGTGAGGTTTTCTCATTGTACGTCAGAGCGTGTTTCTGCCTCTCGAGGCCACGTTATTATGCTTTGCTAGCTCAGATAAAATTGTTTTACTCCACTCTGTGTTATAGCTATATCATTTTTTATTGTTACTCCAGAAAGAAATTTTTAATTCAATCAGTTGTGTAGCTTTTTTCTATCAGACTTAGCTTTAAATTTGAAATTGTCTTTTACCTTAAGTTATATCGCTACAAACGGTTGATGATTTTTACGAGTCTTGCGTTCGTGTTCAAGTTCTGGTTTCACAAAAAAAGTTTGTTTTTAAACCTTCTTAAGACATAGTAGTTATTTTCAGACACGGCGGTGATTCGCTCTAAATCTGTTAGGGGTTTCGCAGTAGTTTATCCTACCAAAAAATACCAAATTATGTATATTTATGAACAGTTACTCTCCGAACCATAATTAGAAAAAAGTTTAAAATAGTTATGTGCCGAGAATACTAAATAATACCAAAGATATTTAGCTGTGTGTCTAAATGCTTGTAAATAAACACACACACTGCAAACTGAAACTTAGCCTTAAGTATATGTGTGTACGGATTCAATAAATATCTTGAGACATTAGGTATTTTTGAAGCAGGAGATATCAAAAATGTGAAGTGCGCTCCCTGGGATTCGAAGCCTGGAACTCTCGAATCCGCGTCAAGTATGCTTTCAATTACATCATGAAGGCATGCTAAAAAGAGAGAGAAAATTCCTTATATACTCCCCTTTTAAAGCGACCGGAGATTAGAGGACCCAATCTCCAGATCCTCGTGGTGGCGAATTTGGATTAGTGTTATTTAGATTAAGGCTCTAGTATTGATCAATATTTGTAAAGTTCTATTATTTTAATCTAACCAGGTACTATAATTTAGATTTTTATTGTCACTTCTCTTTTCCATTTCTCTACCAGAATGCAAATCAGGTTTGAGAGATTTTAAGGTGAGGTTTTCGGATTGTACATCAGAGCGTATTTTGCCTCTAGAGGCCACGTTATTATGCTTTGCTACCTCAGATAAAATTGCATTACTCTAGTCTGAGTTATAGCTATAGAATTTTTATATGCGTTATAGCTATATCGCATACTTGATGCGGAACTCTCGAATCCGCGTCAAGTATGCTTTCAATTACATCATGAAGGCATGCTAGAAGGAGGGAGAAAATTCCTTATATACTCTCCTTTTAAAACGACCGGAGATTAGAGGACGCAATCTCTAGATCCTCGTGGTGGCGAACTATTGCCCCTACCTTTTGATTTGGGGGGCTTTTGTAGAGTCATTACGTATTTTTTTTGAAGCAGGTGACATGAAAAATGTGCAGTGCACTCACCGGAACTCGAACCCTAGACCTCTCGAATACGGGTCGAGTATACTTCCAACTACGCCACGAAGGTTGTAGAGACATTATGTATTTTTGGATCAGGAGACATAAAAAATGAGCAACGCCTTCGCCGGTAATCGAACCACGGACCTCTCGGTTACGCGTCGAGCATGCAGACCACTACACCACGAAGGCATGCGAAGAAGGCGGAAGAAATACCTTATATGCTTCCCCTTTTAAAGGGCGACTGGGGTTTTGGAGACCCAATCGCCAAATCGCTGTGGCGGAGAATCATCATCCACCATCTTTTTTTTAGTTCGGGCGCCAGTGTAGAGACATTAGGTTATTTCGGAGCAGGAGACATGAAAAATGAGCAACGCCTTCGCCGGGAATCGAACCACGGACCTCTCGCTTACGCGTCGAGCATGCAGACCACTACACCACAAAGGCATGCCAAGAAGGCGGGAGAAATACCTTATAAGGTATACGGAAAGGAAGGAGAAAATATATAAATGTACTAAGTACCTACTTTGTAACAGTAGTAAATACTCTCATCCGTAAAAACATTATGACATATGACTGTGTAATCCATGTTTTAGGAATCTAATGCCTCATTTATTGGACTAAATATTTTTACAACTGGTCAGCTGTTCTGACTGCTTAATTGCAAGACTAAGCTTTTGATAGAAAACTAGACGAAATTAAAGACTGTCTACTAAAACTAAGCAAAATCCGAAAATGAAAACTGTAACCTTACACGTACTTGCATCAAGTGTGAAAACTGAAAATGTGATCAGCATAAATTTCTTTCGAAATTATGCGATTACAGAAAATAAGCAAATTACATCAAAGCATCAGATGTAATATAAAGTGAAAACTCCTATCTATAACAGCTACAAATTCAATAATAATTGTGTACGGTGCTTTAACTAGTTCGTAGAGATCAGAATTTATTTGTAATTAAAGAAATGTATGTATGCAGTTTTTCTGCATATGGAATAAAAAGATACAAACGCAAAGTGACCTGCTTGAGAATTTCATGCGAAATACAAAATCTTATAATAATAATAAGAAGAAGAAGAATATCGAAAAACTTGTTCAAATACAGGATTAAAAAGAAATGGCGAGGGCATAACGAAAACATTTCAATATTTTAGAGAAGGCAGATGAAAATTAAATTAGGAAAACTATTTTATTCATAAAAAACTAAAATAAATATAGCATGTTTGCCTTGAAATGCATTTGTCGAGCAAATGAAATACGAGGAGATAAGATCGTGACAAAATTTTCAATACGGGGATTTATATGCAGTCATAAAAGAGGATGATTGGAAGAAGATTGCTTTTTCGAGAAAATAAGAAGAAATGAAAATGTATTCGTAAATCAGTTTTTCAAGTTCTTTTTTTTTTTCTTTTCCACTCTTGTAATATCATATCTCACTCTAATTATGTATGCATCATTAAATATTTCGCACCAGTGTTTTTTACTGTTAGTATTTAAATATCTCAGTGAAAATAATATCGTTTCTAGTTTAGACATCTTAAGAGAAATTAATGTTCTCTATGTCAGAATTATAATGAAATATTTTCCTGCTCTCAATTTTCACTGTATAATAGTACACAGATTTCTTTGCTTTCGTTAAATAGTTTGAGCTTTCAGGTTTGCTTGATTTAAAAGAAAACGATCTCGTTTAAGACCGATTTTAGTAAGATCAGAAATATTTCGTTGCGTTCGACGAGTTCGTGGACTTGGAGCGATTGATGACAACACTTGATGAAGAATCAAAACACAATTTATTCGTCAGTATTACGCAGGACATTTAAAAAGACGTATTACAGCCGTCGAAAAACTACGACAAACATGATAAAACAATTACCATGACATCATTTTTCCCGGGCATAATGACGTTTAGGCTGGATTCCTACGGTTTTGCTCTCGTTGAATAACGCGCATGAGTGACAGGGAAGCATGAAAATTATTATTTGTTTTCTTTCGAGAGAAAAAGTTTAGCTTCAGCGTTCTGAATACGGCTTCCTGTTTCATGAAATAGTAAAATTCTAAAATCTTCCTATTAAAGTCAGATGCTGTTAATATCAGAAGCAATCTTAAGCGTTTAGATTATATAAATAGCTGAGTTCATGAATTTAGTGCAAAAACTAAAGCATGAAGATTTCAATCCAAGTGTAAAGTATGTTTTCATTATTTCAGATTTGTTGCAATCTGCTGCTTTCACATTGTAGAAAATATTTCTTTTTCAAATTTTATGTTATTATGTCCATGTCATTCTAATATTCTGTTGCTTTAAATGAAAGAAAAAAGGGCATTCAGTACTGTCCCTGAGTTTAATATACGTGTATAAGGAAAGAAACTTCCTTCTTTGACAAACACTATTTTTTGCAAAGGTACAAAGATGTTCCACCTTGAAAAATGGTCAATATTCATAAAGAAATATTATTCAATTTGAAATACGTAGCTCTATTCCTCTATTACAAATCTACGTATATTAGTCGAATTTCAAAAATGGATTTTACTTTTTTCAGACTGACTATAAATGTTATGAATTTATTGTGTACTATGTTAGAACACTGGTTTTGATTTTTCCCAAAACTGACCTGTCGCAGATTACATCAGCAGAGAATGGATATGTAATGAACATAAAGTAATGAATTAATAATCACAACAGCCTTAATATGAAGGGTTTTTAATTAAGAATACATTTATCAAAAATCCCTCCACTTAATACAATACATATTAAAGGAGTTATCACAAAAAGAAATAATACTTTTTCCCTCTAGGGAAAAAATCCCCACAATTTTTATATTAAATTCGCCACACTACAATGTTGTAAGAAGTGTTATCTTATAGCAACAAAAACACGACGCACATAATAATCTTTTCGGTACTGCGTATCAAAATATAAACAAACGGTATGGAGTAACGGCTGTACCCTCGAGCCCAAAGCAAATTCAAGGCGTTCTTAAGCGTAGAGGAAATGTTATGTATTACATATTTCAGTTGTGAATTAAATTGTTTTAATTGTAATGATTTAACTTATTTCTGCTTCGACTTAAAGATTAATTTGTTTTTATTTTGTAGTTGAACTTAAGTTTCTTTACCTTGTTGAAAAGTAATTGTTGTCATTTAATTTGTTTTCTTGACAATTTTGGTTAACGCTGATTTTTAAGTTGCTTGAATAATTAATTTTTTCTTCTTTTACTTTTGGTTTAGTTAACTATTTAAATTTTTGTTTAGTTAATATTTTTCTTAACTTGGTTGCTTAATGTTTAATCTCTTGTTAAGTTGACCCTTAAGGTCAAATTTTTTTAAAGTTTTGTTTACACAAGTTGGTGTTTAAAGTTTTAATTAAGTTTTAATGTGCCCAATTTTCTGCTAAATTTGGGATCCATATTTTCTGACTATGGTGGTCGTTTTGGTGTTGTGGAAAACATAAAATTTTTCATACTTGATTATTATATTTTAATTGAAGTAATTTTCCTTTTCTTACTATGGTGGTCGTGTTTGGTGTTGTAATAAATTTAAGAAAATTATCTATGTGATTATTATATTTTAATTGAAGTACTTTTCTCCACTGAAGTATTAATTAGCATTTGAAGAACAAATCTTTTAATTCTTTTGAAAACTTTTTCCGTTGCCTTGTGGGGAATCAAGATTTATGACCTTGTTTTCGATTTCTTCACCCGACAGTGGTCTGGGAAGCATCTGTCATCATTGCAAACTTCTGCACCCTGCTGGAGAGGGTAATTTCAACGTTACTAATCGTACGCCATGGTCGAGGGAACGGGGGGTTTTGCTTACTTGCAGGCTTTTGCAACGCTGGATTGGGACCCCTCGACGAGGCTAATTCTGCTGACAGGTGGTTGACCTTGGTGGATCAGCGATTATTCGCCAATTTCAGGAGTTCGAACTACATTGGCTTCACCTTCCTGTGTGTTTTTCCCCCTGGGGTTGCCGGGCAGTTGACCTGTCTCTTACCATCTCAAATCGCCAAACGAGCATTTGGGGAAAGGAGGAAAAAGGCTGGGAGCGAGTTACGAGGAGGGGAGACGGAGACGGAGAGACGTTGGAGACGACGAGAAAAGTACTATCTGTGAGCCACGAGAGTTGCTGTCTGCGTTATCATAGAACGATGTATGAAGAAAATGGAGGAGAAAAGCCACCTATGTTGGGCGACGAATCCCACACAGAAGGGGCGGAAGGCTCCGAAGCTACCTTTTCCTGTTCAGATTTTCTAATTTTCATTCTTTTCCTTTTAGCGAAAAATGTGGCTGCGCTGTGACGTGGCAGAAGTTCACTTGTCTGATGTTAAGTGCAGCCTGTATCTTCAATGTTCACTTCACTGTTTGGAACGGTATGAAAATTCTGTTTAAATGTGTTACCTCTCCACCACCACCTATGTAAAAATTGTGTTAAGTCAGTTATCTCTTAATAAATCCTATATTTAATTTTAACTACTCTTGTAATGTTTTCACTTTTTTAATTTAGAACACTGGACCCAATAGTATTTTAAATTCTAACACAACGCAAACTTAATCATCTGTTGGAGTACTTGGTCACTATTTACTATTTATTTGAACACTAGTTTTACAGTATATTTTGTGTTTATCATGTATGTCACAAATTTTACACTCATGAAATATGTGTCTTATTCATGTGATTTAGAATGGTTATCCAAATTTTGACTTTCATTTGATATTTAACTTTAAAACTAAACTCTTAAGTTAAGTAAAAAAAACTCCAACAGAAATGATGTCATTAGAGGCCATATTCAATCACGAGGATAGATTTTTCCCTATGTGCGTGGCGCGGTACAGAATGCTTATATGACTCCCGACTCGGTCGATTGCTGTCGAGATAATCTCTAAACTCAACATACTCTAGATAGTCTTCACGATAAACTGTTACTCCGCGTAGAAGCAATATATTTATAGCTTTTGACCTGCCATCGAGAACGTTCTCTGGAAATCCGATAAGAATTGTTTCTAGAATTTTCTCGCTCCATCTATGGCATATAGCCAAATGGGCAGTTTCGAGCAAATCTGGCAACCCTGCCTTTCTTTGCCATTTTCTGGCAACCTTAAATCCACTTTGCGGAGAAGCTACCTTACAGCAGCTGAGCATTTCCCAGCAATATTTTGATATTATGTAACTAAATATCAGAATTAGGAGAATGTTACTTAAAACTTTTGATGAGAATTATTGTTTTCAATAAAATGTCGTCCATCCTTTATAGTATGAGTAGTTACAGTTTACATATAAAATTACGAAAGCACGCGTAATAGATAAAACCATGACTGAAAGGCTAAGAATTTAATGGCCATGTGTTTATAACAAACGTTAAAGCCTCCTGTTGTCTTGTATATAGGTCATAAATACTAAAGGTGAGCATTATTCTATGTAAGCCTTTGTGGAACAGCCATCTTATAATATAAGATATATGAACTAAGTTTTAAGTAGACTGCTACAGTTGATTTTATGATATTTTGCGTAAGCTACATAAACTGCTATCTTGAGATATTTCTTGCAGTACATAGAAAGCATCGGATGAATTATAATTCAGGAGCGTCAAAGTGTAATTTTTTCGCTCTGATCGTATCATGTGTTGTGCAAAATTACTCGTATATTTTTAAGGTTATTCCCATCGATTTCGTCAAACTTAAGGCTAAGACAGGAGGACGTAGATATTAAATTAAGAGAAAATACGCTCTTTCTTCGAAATAATTAGCAGTGCAATTTTGCTGTCATTTTAAATGAATGCGAACTATATTTAACACGCGCGATACTAAAGCTATGGCATTCTTCGCTCTATAAATTTTATGTTATCATGTAATATTTTCTTGTATATTTAACATTTGATTAGACAAAAACTCTTCAGTGATGTTTTGTGCTTTTATAAAAAAAATTTAATAAAAAAATATTATTAGGAAAAAATAAGAAAGCATTGTTAGAGAACAATTTTTTTAAAAAAAATATTATATTTATAATGCATTAAAATTGTAAAAATCTTTGTTTTAAAGCTTTATTTATAAAGTATTACACCCGCCTTCTTCGCATGGTTTCGTGGTGTAGCCGTCAGCACGCTCGACTCGTAACCGAGAGGTCCGAGGTTCGAATCCCGGCGAAGGCGTTGCTCGTTTTCCATTCTACTGCCTCCAAAAATACCTAATATCTCAACTATCGTTTTTAATTACTTACGCTACTTTTTTAACCCGGCGCAAGTATTTTCAAATTTGCATGTAATTTTGAATTTTATTTTTTAAAACATTGGAGTAAAAATGTGCATATGGTTTTGTTTTCAAAGATTGGAATATTATTTTGCAAGTTTTAGTTTTAAATTTATTCAATACAATATTATAAATCTCTCTATTGTCTATCTTCTCTATTATCTTTTTGAATTTGACTATGTTTCTTATGCTATAATTTTGCACTTTCTACACTGATTGCCCAGTCTGTAAAGGTTGAACTGATAAGGGCACAGAATACTTTTATTGCTTTTCTAAGAATATTTTTTTTCAATTCTAAACTTTAATTTTTGTCTTTGTCCGTTCAGGTAAGGTTGTAATAACCTACTGCACCGTCCTTTCAAATAAAGAATTACACCATCTCTTGTTAATCATGTCGTATGTACCATGTTCAGTAGCTGGAATAATCTTCAAAATAAGAATGTAAACTACGCAAAAGAAGGGGGGAGGAATGTTCTATATTCTCATTCTACTGGGCCGATTGACGAAATTCAACTTCATTTTTCATGTCTCGAAAGCACAACTTAGGATACGCATTAGATAGCATTGTTCTAAAACAGGTATTTTGGCCCCAAATCGGACTTTTTCTCAACTGACATACAAACTTTTTTTATATATTTCGATTGTACAATTCAAATTACGCCAAACTGCCAAGTTTTGTAAAAATCGCATGAGTAGGTTTTAAAAAATTAGCTCTCAAAATTTTAGCTCCACCGTGTTAATTGAATTGGATATATTTATTGATATATTCGATATAATTGGATATATTATACTTTTTTTTTATTAAACTTACTTGAGTCCTTCTTCCATAATTCGAAATTTAGGCTTAATGCAAATTCAAATCGCACATTTTTTTATGATTTATTTTTTAAATTTGTATTTTTAAATATTTTTTATAAATTTTTCAAAAAAAAATGTTTGTATTACAACCTATAAAATTTTTAACATCCTCTTAAAGTACACTGGTTATCATAAATTAAGGAAAAATCACTATTATTGAAAAAGTTACATGGAGAATTTTATGAAACTTATGGTAAGGTATCAAATAACATAAAAAGAAATTACCAGACAATTATTGTAGTATAGAAATTAGCACATGTATAAAGTGAACAAATCGAAGGTGTCAGTTTGCTATAGGAAAAGTACCTTCAATATGGAATATGATCGCCTCTAGAAGCAGTACAGCACATACAGCAATGCGTGATGCTTTCAATTATGCGGTCTATCAGTTCCATAGGAAGCAAGAGCCACTGCTCTTGTTAAGCAGTTGCAAGTGCGGCGAGGGTCTGAGGGGGCGAATTGAGAGCAGCTAGACGTCTCCCTAAAGCATCCCAGACGCGCTCGATAGGATTCAAGTCCGAGGACTGAACTGGCCACGCCATGCGCATAATTGTTTTCTGTTGAAGGTAATCATTACGATGCGAGCCCTGTGTGGTCCTGCGTTGCTGTCCTGTAACAGGAAAGCATCACCTACTGCCTCGGCATATGGGCGCACATAAGCATCAAGGATGTCATCTCTATAAACCTGAGCATTCACGGTTCCCATTGGAAAGACATGGAGGTCTGTGCGTCCACCCAAAGAGATGCCACTCCAAACACAGACATTGCCTCTGACGTGAGCGGCAAGCAAATGGCTGGTCGCCTCGCCTACAGACACCTTCGCGAAGCCTTCTACGCACAGTTGGCGTTGACACCAACCTTCGAGTGCTTGCAGCAAGGGAGGTTCCAAGAAGAGTCGAGGTACCGGTTCTATTCCTGCGTGCACATAATGTCAAATATCGGTCATCGGCGCTCGTCGTAGCAGTTGGCCGTCCTTACGTGAACCTCCTAGATGCCGAATCGGTGGTTTAAAATTGCCTCAAGTCTATGAATCACAGAAGGACTCACATTTAACCATCTGGCCACTTCTGTTTGACTTTGTTCTGAGTCTCCCAATGGCTCTCCATCGTAGTTCTGCAGACAAAGGTAATTGTTACGAATTGGCTATTTCAGATTTTTGTGTCACTATTGCAGTGAAATATGCGGGCTTGCTCTCAAACATGGGCTTTTATGCCTCTCGCAGATGATGTATTCTGAGTGCAGCGCCACTAATTTGCATATTGCAATTTTACTCGGCTAGTGTTACTTGGCAACATATTCAAATTTTACACGGTATGTCTTATTTTTGAGGAAATTATCGTTATTTTTGTGATTTTTCCTTAATTTAGGATAACCAGTGTAGATGTATTTCTAGGCACATCTGCAAAAAAAATTTGAGTTTTTTATTCAAAATGTTCTCTAAGATATACGTGAATATTGGTGCGTTTTGAAATTTGGCTTACTTATTTTAACCGATAATAAAGAAAATGTGGTTTAAGCACGATGTTAAAACTATTTGAAAGAATGAACGATGGACCTTTTTTCCCCTCGTGCATCAATGAAAAAAGAAAGTAAGTAGGTTGCCATAAATTAAAAAGTTCGCTAAGTGAATTATTCTTGGCGCAAACTGAACAAAATTGCGTCAAGATAAATTTTTAAATATCTCCGTAAATTTAGCGCTATTTAGGCATAATTTGAGTTGTAAAATCGAGTAAAATTGTCATTTCACAAAAGGTCTGATTCTTGTGTCAAAATAGATGCGTTAGAACAATGCTATATATAAGCCTAATATATATTCTAAGTCGAGCTTTCGAGACATGAAAAACGCAATCTGAATTTTGTCAATCGGCCAAGTAGAACGGGAGATATAAAACAAAACTTGATGGACTGTAGCAATGCACTTTTCAACGCACGTTTTCATTTCCCTTTTTATTTCAATGTACACTTTCACTTTCAGTGCGCTTTATACATTTTCAAATTCCATCACACTTTGGTAAAAGCGTACCAAATAGGCACGGCTTTTCTATTTACTAACAATACTGACTTATACAGAAAAGGGTGTTTTTCAAACAGAACAATGATTGATATCTGAAGCTCCGTAGTTCTACCATCAACATAACAGTAACGCAATTGTGTAACATAGAAAAGCACAATGAAAGCAAGTCAGTAAATAAAGAGATACTGACTACATGAAGAAAATGTAGACATTTCTCCATTAGAATATGCATTACTTGTAAGCAAAATAATATCGCAATTACAGGACATTTTATTTTAGCAAAACCTATATATCAGCAATCAGGGCAAAATATTGTTAGTATGAATTACCAAAAAAAATAAATAAATAAGTAAATAAATTATACATTTACGAATTTTCTGAAAGATCTACAGTTTATCTTAAAACTGACAATAAATCCGTTGTTCTTAAAAATTCGTAATACGTATGAGTAGTTAATTAAATGAAAAATTTATAAATAAAAAAAATAAGACATAAAAGAAACTGGAGAAAACTAGACCGCGAAGATAGAGGAAAAGTACTAGAAAAAATAGTGCAAAAAATATGCCTACCATTGCCTCAATAATTAAAACGCTGATTGCCTGTAATCCTTCTCAGATTTAGTTACCACGAGCTACTCACATGATTCTTTCTTTATCTTCCCGGTGTGTAATATAGATTTTTCTGTGTTTCCTGAAGAATATTCTCCACGAAACCAAACCTCATGAGAGTCTCGGCATTAGTCAATAACCATACCTTTCCAAATATATTCTTTTTCAGTGTTTGATTGTTAAAAAAATGAGAAACTAATTTTCATTTAAAAATATCCCTATACATTCCTTAAAAGAACTATAACATATTGTTTAGCTATCCAATAAACGAAACAATAAACAACTGTTATTTTCCGAAATCTTCCTTTTCTCGAGATACAGAAAATTTCTGGATTAGTAACTAATTTATTTTTCAAGATATGAATTCCTCAGAATGCTGATATTCTAAACAAAAAAAGGTTTATTTCAAAAAATCATTTTTAATGAGGGGGGAAAAATAAAGAAGCAAAAAAGTCATTCAAAAGGTAAAGAGATAACAGTGGATTGTTTTATATTCGTTTCTTAATTTAATATTTTAATTACGCTGAAAGAAGAATACTCCCCTCGTTGAAAAAGCAAAATTTTGAAACTGCTGATATTTTTCGTTCAAATAACTCTTCAATACATACTAAGAATTTATTGATTTAGCTTTTAAACATAGTCTGACTTAAGATTAATGACAGAAATTGCGTTAGAAACCTGGATGCCTTGACACGAGGACCTACCCCAAACAGAACATAATTGGACTTGCAAATTATTACCAATAATAATAATATGAAAGCAATAGGTTTATAATAGTATAAAAGCAATAGGTTTATAATAGTATAAAAGCAATAGGTTTATAATAGTATGAAAGTAATAGGTTTATAACACAATGAAAGAAACAGGTTTATAATAGTATGAAAACAATAAGATTATACTAGTACCAAAGCTAGGTTTATAATAGTACGAAAGCAATAGGTTTACATTAGAATGAAAGCAGTAGGTTTATAATGGTATTAAAGCAATAGATTTATAATAGTATCAAAGCAGTAGGTTGTAAGGTTTTAGTTTAAACTAACAAAGTTTTATGTTAATTTCTCTTTCCTGTGAACACTTATTTCAACTTCCCGTTAGAATGAGCGCGCGTTTCAGCTTTATGCTAATTTGAAGTGGAGCCAACTTTTGTATTTAAAGGTTAGCGAGGAACTTCTCAGTGTGAGAGAGCTTTTAGTCTCAGATCACTTCGGCTCTGTTCGACGTTCGCCTGACTAGCTAGTATTTAAGTTCTAAGCCTTAGCGCCGTTACTTTAATACTTATTGAAATAATCTAAGTGCGTTAGTATTAGCCAAATCTTGATACGCACCATTGATAGTTTAGAATAGAGGCCAACCTCGCGTTTAAAGCTCTGAGAGCAACGACTACTTAATTTTCTACTCAACTTTATTTTAAATTATTTGACTGCTCAGTTTAGACCCAAGTGCGGTCATTATTTTCTGTATCCCTTCCGAGTTGGGAAGTGGCTGTAAATAGTGGTTTAATAACAGGGTATTTTAAACCCTCTCAAGTGCAGTTATTCTACCACTTACACAGAACGTAGCTGCATTCAGCTCCCTGTTCTAGACCAGGACTTTGACACTGTTGCGACAATGTTCGCCAAAAGTATGCACAGAACACTCAGTCCTGATAAGGTTTATAATAGTATAAAAGCAGTAGGTTTATGATAGTATAAAAGCAATAGATTTATAATAGTATCAAAGCAGTAAGTTTAGAATGTCAAAAGACTGCATAAACTTCACAAAAGCTTTTTCAATAAAATCTGTCAAGACGGCGAGTAACCAAATAGTGGAAAGCAAAAACATAAAATGTTACATATGGGTATAGTGCTGCCAAATTTTGCTGCAGGTAATCTCTACGTATAATAAAAGGAAGAGTCTATATGTGTGTGTGTCCTTCGTTCGTGCTGGGAGTAAGCTAATAGACCCAGGACTACGAAATTTGGTCCATAGGGTTGCATCTAGATAAGATCCAGTGCACCTCGAGGTGATTTTTTTCAAAATTCGAATAAGATTTTTTTTTGTTTAATGTTTTTAGATGAAACCGCATTGAATCGGTAATTCTCTCACATTATATCAGCAACAATGGTACGCAACCACTATTCCTGATATATCATTGTTTCCACTCGGAAAAATGAGGGCAAGAAATCTGTGCAGTTTTTAAATACAAAGATTCTCTTGGATACTCTACGTTTCTCGAGACAAAGCAACGGCAAGTTGGTTAATTTATTTATTAGGATAACTAATATTTGTATTAAGGGATATTGCTTATTTCATTGTAAAGTTTTTATATGTAATACATTTTTATTGAAATTTGTGTTATTTTTAATCCGAAGGGCCAATTTGCCCAGAGGGAATATCAATTGTGTTTTGCCACTTTGGGTTGATTCACTAAAAGCGTTGTTTCACTTTCCAAATTATTGTTACCTTATATTATCGCTCTGTATTACATTTCAATAAATTAAATGATGAAAAATCTGCATAAATGTATGTATGTTTCTCGCATTGTGATAAAACAACGGTACTTAGAGCCATCAAATTTTGAATATTGAACGTTTCCACCCGAATGTGGGCTTCCGGATGCCCAAATATGAAATTTGGAGTTTGTTTTATTATAGATTTCATATTTTGTAAAACATTAACGAAATTTTGATTAACAAACTCAAGGATTTCAAAGGGAGCAATGGGAACGTTGTACAGAAAAAGCATTTTTATCTAAAGCGCGTGAGACTGTGTATCGGAAATTCCAAAGATAGGTTCATTTTAAAATTATTGTGCGTTATTGCTCTTGAACTGAATTTTATGGTTTAAGTGCGAAGTACATGATTTTGAACAGGTAAAGGTACCATGCTATTAAAAAAGCGCCCCTTTGGACATAATTTAAAATCTGAAACCTTTCAGATTTTTTTTAATAAAGTTGTTCTCCAGAATGAAATTCTGTGCAGTTTTTAAATTTAATGTTTGGTGTTCCCTTTAGGCCCTTTTTTATTTTCTGGTACACTTAAAAGCTACACGAAGGCTGGCCGCGTAGCGATTTTTTAAAATATATAACAATAGATTGCAATCGCAAATTGCAATCGCAAAATAAAGAAAAAAGAAATCTGAAAGCTTTCAGATTTCACAATTTTTTTTTTCGTACGGCGTTACCATTCCTCGCTTTGAAATCGTTGAATTAGTTAATCAAAAATTCTTTAATGTCTGACAAAATATGATATAGATAATGAAACAAATTCCAATTTCGAAATTAGGGCTTCCAGATGCCCATATTCGGGTGGAAACGTATGTTATTCAAAATTTGATAGCTCTAGGTGCCGTTATTTTATTACAATGCGAGAAACACCTATTCATTCATGCAGATTCTTCATTATTTAATTTCTTTAAATATAATATAGGACTGTAATATTTGGTGGCAACAGTTTGAAAAGTGAATCAACACAGAAAATGAATCGACGCAAAATGCCAAAACAAAATTAACAGCCCTTCTGGGCTAACACCCTTTAGGCTAATAAAAATATACAATATGAACAAGTATATCAAACAACTGTTTTGAGATTAGGACTGCCCTTCAGTCCTTTACAGAACTGCTGTAGTCGTAACTACAAATTCTAATTTTTAACTTTTTAATTTTACTGTGGTTATCATGAAAATTCTTGGCTATGTGATGGTAGAATCTCCGTAACTGAATCATTTTTTTAATTTTTCGTGAATTTTTTTGTTACGAACGAACCAAAGAAAATTTATAATTTGACACAAAACGCAATTCTAGGCAGTTGGCAGTTTTTTTCTATTTGTTTTACAAGATTATGCTCAGCCTAGACAGGTGTAGTACAGCACGGAGGGCAAAATGGGTTTATATATGAGTAACTTGTTGTCAATAGATAGAACACTATTTCGAACAACTAAAGGATGAAGTTTAGCTTTACGCACTAAAAACTTTTAAGCAATAGATGTAATATACGAGGCCCAGGTGAAAGATTTTGTGACGATCCCCTCAAGATAAAGGATTTGCTTAGCCACAGGAATTGGATTTCCATATAACTTGAGGTTCCACCATTATCATTACATACTCGTAGATGCGATGATGTAATAATAATTAGTTATTTACTCTAAGGCGATAAATCCTCGCAGAAGACCAAAAGTTATGCGGAATTATGAGTGATCAGCTTAATAAGAGTTTACTGCAGCTTGAAAATTGTTTACGTTTGTGAAATTTCAATCGATAAACAAAAATAATCTTCTCAGTTTTGTTTGGCATCAGGTAATCAGAACGCATTCGTAAACTTTTCCTGCTTTTCTTCTATTCCTGCTTTTTCAAGTAACTACTAATGGTGCTTGATATTATTTCATTGCAATAATCTCATTTGATCTGATAGTACCAAGAGCATTGAGCTTAAATATCGCTATTGCATTCTGAGATTTCATTTGCTTGTTTAATAATCTTCAGATATTCTATTTTAAAATATGTAATTAGTATTCCCACATTCATCTGTGTAATTCTAAGGAGTAAAATAACATTGAGATTACAAAATAATAAATCCCCATGTTAGAGCATATAGCAATTCCCTTTTTCTAATTCTAGGATTTTTAAGAATTTCCTTCAAGAAATGAAAACATCAAGATAAACGTAATAGATTTTTTTAATCGAAATTCAACATTTTCTTGCAAATCCTTTTTTTTTCCCCTGCGTGAGATTTTAAAAGTATAATCACTAATAATTAACAGCTATCAGTTGGGGAAAAAAACCAATATGCAGAGAAAGTATGAAATGCTAATTTTGCTCAAGTATGTGATATGCTGCGTTAGGAAAATTGGAAGATATTAAATACTCTATTCAAGATGTAAAAGAGTCGCCCAAGAAGGATAGTAGTATGTCGTACCAAAGGGCCAGGTTTTGATTCCCGGAGAAGGCATGGATGTTTGTAAATGTATAGTCTCTGTGTCGTATGGGGGCACTTTATATACGTGGCGAGCCAAAAGTCCTCTCGAGAGTTTGATGGTAGAGGAAGAGGTACGGAAAATCCTCAGACCCGTTCACCCGGGGTGCCCTCCTTCGAAATTGGGGGGCGGGCAGAATTGCGCAAAATTGTACTGTCACCTATATCATGCCCAAAGCTCTTGCTACCGACAGGCGCAATCTTGCCCTCTTGCATGAGGAATTTCCTGGGCTTTCTTTGATATCACACAAGCGAGATTAGTCCCATCAACACCAACAAATGTAAAAGAGCATTTGCTTCGAGTAATAAATCATACAAAAATGTAACCGATGTTATATAAAAAAAATTGTTACATTTTTATATCTAGTTTTATGCTTTCATTTCTTTAACTTTTTTACCTGATAAAATTAGTTCTTTATCTTAAAAATCAGTGTTTACAAAAGGTTATTTGAAATTTCAAACGAGAAGCTCCACATTTCCTGCACGTAACACATATGTTTCAACACTTACATCAAATAGCCGATTCTATCATTTCCTTAAATAAACTGTCAATTTTCAGTAGCCCTTTTGCAAAATTACTAAATATTGAGATTTTAACAAGTATTAAGGATAACTGTCATCAATCCATCTATTTCCGGGTTCGTGACAACTTTGCTGACCCTCATACAGGAAAGAAAGACATAACTCATGACAGATGATTTCTCGTAAGTCGATATGAAACGTGATGCCGGTCTTGACACGTCAAATAAAAAATTTATATATCAATCTTTTGTCTCCGGCGCAACCTTTATCTTTCTATTCGAGGCTTTCTTAAACAGGAAAGATGGACAAACCTGTCATTTTCCAGGAAAGGCTCCTAGCCATCTTTTTTTTTCTGTTCTGCTATGAATAAATATTCAATTTGTTCTTTTCAGTTGACCAGACCTATATATGATCGACCTAGAAAACGATAAATTTTCTACACCGCGCTAATTTAAGGTCGCTTCTTTGCCAAATTTTAAAGGTAGCATAAATCAAGTAGAAGATTTCTAAAGGATTACGAGTACGTACATGTATATTGGATCAACATTAAATAAAAATTATATATAAATTCTAGTTAAAGATGTTATTTAAGTTCAGCATTCGACAGAAATTAAGTCTTTAATCTGTTAAACTTTTTTCTGTTTCTGACGTAATCTTGTATACAATCTGCTCAATTTGGAATACATGCATTGACCACCTTAGCTCCCAAGGGCATTCTAAATTATATTCTGCATTGAAAGACCCTCTCCACATCTTTGATGAAGTGCAGCAAAGAGTCTTCATACTAATTTTCTTTTCTGTTTGAATACTCAGCAAAAGAAATATAGGATTCGCCAGAAAAACAGGAGATTTTAAAAACTAAAAATAGCCTAAGTCTAAATTTAATTAAACGGGAGATATAGAACTGTCCCTTTTTTTACTCAGTGTACCTATTATTACAAGAATAAAATTAGAAATTCCGTACAACTGAAATTGACCGGGATATTTAATTTCAAAATTTTTTATTTTTGATATCAATTGCAATTTGCTTTCAGGGGTCTGTTAATTAAATTAGAATCATTCGAAGGAACAAGTTTAAATGAAGTGTAACAAAAAATGTATTTAATTTCATAAGACAGTTTAGTCAAAAAATGTATATAATTCAATAAGTCAATTAAGTAAGTCATTTTATGCCCCATAAGATGTTTTTGTAATAAATATTTTAGGCGGCTGGAAGCTTAAGCTGCTGATGTGTATAATAACTCATCTATATCTTGTTTTTATCTTGTAAAAATGGACATACTGATGGTTTAGAAAAGCGGTGTTTATTTAGATCTGTAGCCTAGTTTCTTATGAATACGCCAAATATGCATTCGCAAAACGTAACCAATATATTTTGCAGTGAAAAGGAATAGTAAAAAAGGATAAATTTGCCTTTATAAATGTTGCTAAATAAATGAATATTAAAAATCTAATCAATTTTTAATAAGAAACCGGTTAAAGAAATCTTACTGTAACTTAATTCTTAGTTGAAATATTACCTAAAAGAGATTCTTAATCGATCAATTCTTAATCGATGTAAGGACTAAATAGATTGAAAAATTTTACATCAGAATACATAAGCCGAAAAGAGAAAAGATCAGCTGTATCAAACCTTTCTCTGTTTCTCAAGTAGTCTACTATACATACAGTTGCACTTAATTTGGAATGCGTTACATTAACCACCCCAACTCCCAAGGACATTCTAAACTATATTCTGCATTCCTAAACACTATCCACACCCTTAACGAAAATGCTGCAACGATTCTTCACACTAATTTTCATTTTTGATTCACAACAAAAATGACCGGAGCTAAAACCAAATCAATAGTCTCGGAATTTCCATGAGAGTGGCAATAACAAAGGAACAAAAGCTTTGCGGCGCTGTTGTTTAGAAAAGTTCGCTACAACCCAACAAGAATTATTAATTATGGATGGCAGAGCACCAACTATAAATTATAAATAACGCGATGTTTGATGAATTATGGGGCTAGGGGCTTTATTCCACCACACCCAAAGCTCCACTAATTTCCGATGGACGTCCAAGAAACAATGGGCATCGAGAACATTCTGCCTCAAAATGGTTCAAGTATTGAGCCTTAATTATGGTTTGACCAACGTTCTGGAAATAATGGAAATACGCATATATATTCCATGTGAATGGGTTATTAGATTCCATTAATGAAGAAAATATATGAAGCAAATATTGATGTCACATGACATTTTAATGGATTTATTTATTAACTAAAACTTTTAATGCAGAACTTTGCAAGGAATATTTCTTTATTTCAAAAGGAAAGAATTTCAGTCTAAGTGCTTTGGTATATATTTGAGTAGTCTTTTTAAAGGTGAAGCTTTAAAACGAACTGAACGCATCATTCAGCTTCTGTAAATATTATACATGGTTTACAGATATCTTTGAAATCAGTACTTTCTAAAACGGATATTAAAATTTTCATCTTTTATTTTTCAGTATTTTAACTTATTTAAATCATAAACACTATTTCCCTGCGCTCTTCTCTAAATTTCTTAACTCCAAATATCTCCATATCTCCTCATGTAAACATTTTATTTAAAATAATGAAATAACTTTTCACTTGAAATAAAGCTGAAAAACAAATATTCATATCACAGCTATTTTACATGATTCTATATCTAAGTTTTATATCGTTTGCATACTTTTCAATTCTTTTTAATTCCCAAAAGAGTTTTAGAATTTCGTTATATTCTATGTAGATTCAGAGACTCTTAAATCTTTCACATTAAGCAATTTTACATTAGAAAAGTCTGAATTTTGTGTTAATTTACATATATTTTTCTTTTCGGCATAGGAGCGTTTTAAGTAACTCAAAATCACTACTTTATTTGATAGCAATTAGCCCAACAAAATGTCAAAAATTATACAAAAGCATATTCATAAGCAATTATTATGCAGCTTATGAATATTAAAATTTAAATAATTATACAATATTTTTGCTTTCTGTGTATTCTTTTATAAAGTAAATTTTATTTACATTGAAACCTGTTTTGAAATGCTAATCTTATAAGGTAATTCTCCGGCCTTCTCGACAGGCCTTTGTAGTGTACTGGCCAGCAAACTCGACTCGTATTTAAGAGGTCCGAGGTTTGATTCCTGGCGAAGGCATTGCTCATTTTTCATACCTTCTACTTTAAAAAAATACGTAATGTCTCTACAGTCTTTATCTAAATAATAAAAAATAGATTATTTCACTTTATTTTATGCCGGGAGGGGAAATTTAGTAAACTTCATTTTTAGTGAAAAGATGACTAGAACTTATGATTTGATATAAACAAAACTTCTTGCACCTACTTGTGCAAGAATTTGGAGAATATGTCTTGTCTAGGAAGTTCGTTTATTCTTGAATTCCCATGTTTGTATTTATCCCAATATACACTGACTACCAATAAGTATTTGGACACCTGTGATAGAAAAGAATAACCAACTTTATTCAAAAAATATAGTTGGTAGAGCCTCCACGAGAGGTAATTACAGTGTGAACCCTCCGGGGCATACTTTCCACAAGTCTTTGTATGACAGCTAGGGTTATTTTCTTCCACTCGGCTTGGAGAAGATATAGAAGTTCCTCCACCGATTTTGCACGTGTAGTGCACCCCTGAATTAGGCAATGCAACTCGTCCCAGAGGTTCTCGATAGGGTTCAGGTCTGGACTCTGGGCAGGCCAGTCCATTCGATGAACTCCATTGACACCATACCAAACCTTGGTTAACGTCGAAACATGACAACTGGCATTGTCGTTCTGAAAGTAACAGGGGTCCAACCCGTAAAACTGCCACAATGTAGGAAGCACAATTCCACCTCAGCCGAACTTGACTGTTGGCGCAATGCATTCTGGCAGGAGACGTTCTCCAGGTAGACGCTAGACCCAGACCCTGCCATCCGAACGGTAAAGGGTGAACCTTGATTCGTCACTCCAAAGAACTCGTTTCCACTGATCTACGGTTCAGTTTCGATGTGCTTTGTACCACATTAACCGAGCAGCGCGGTTGGACTTTGTGATCAAAGGCTTATGGGCAGCAGCACGACCATAAAATCCAAGCAGATGTGCTTCCTTACGGATGGTATTCATTGAAACAATACTCACGGATGCCTGTTGAAACTCCTCGCGGATGAAGGGCATCGGTTGGGTGCGGTTCTTTCGAATTTCTCTGGTCTCTATCTCCCAGTTTCATTGGTCTTCCGACTCGGGGCACATTTCGACAATCACCGCTCACCTTCCACTTCTTAATCCTATAGGCCACGGTCGATTTTGGGTACTTCAGATCGCTAGATATGTCCCTTAAGGATCGGTCACATTTGTGATACCCGATAATTATACCTTTCTCGAAATCAGAGAGCTCCGAACTGCGAGGCATCTTGCATACGACTAAAGTCGATGCTGTTTCCTACACGATGTATACCGGCGGAGTCCGTGACGTACCTTAGGACCGCAGATATCGTCATTTCCATAGGTGTCCAAATACTTATTGGTAGTCAGTGTATTAAGCAAATGGGTTTATCCCTTTCCCGCACGCTACTATTTAATGCTGGAATTTCAATAAAAAAGGCAGTCTAATCAGGCTTAGAAGAGGTAAATTTTGTAAAGCCGGCACTTACCATTTAAATGTTATGAACGTGCCAGAGGCGGCCTCACTGAATGAATGGAGCTTCGAAAAGAAAGCTAAAACAAGCATTTCTAAGAAGCGCGTAATAGAGTAAAATATTTTGCCTACGATTACAAAACACTCGATTCTGATTACCGTAGCGGATGTAACACTACCTAGGGTGCACCACAGGGAGACCTGCTGCTCTACACTTGCCAAAAAAATTACTTCTTAATTATGTGATGATTACAAGCGTAGAAATGAAAAAAAGGTAACTTTTTTTTTACTTTTTACGTGCTTCGCCCTTAGGCACTACATGGAAAGGAGGGATACACCGTGGAGGTCTTTTTAAGGGAAACTGACTCGTATCTACGTTGCACATGGGAAAACTACGAAACCGCCCATGCAGCCAACCCGTTCGCCGAGACTCGAAGCCCTAACCGAACTACCAGTGATCAGCAGCTTTTACCACTCGGCCCCAGGTGGGCTAAAAAAGGTAACTTGGCTTCAGAAATGGTCAGCCCTCTCCAGTCCATTTACAAATTAATTAGGAAACAGAAAAAATAAACTAATATTATAACTATAATTAAGAAATATAAAGTATAAAAGAAAAGAAAATACACATCTACAACTCAAAACTATCAAAACGTTAAGCTAACAAAATTGTTTTTCAACGAAAGCGAGAGAAAAAAGGTAACTGCTAGAGAGGAAATTAAACAGCTAACTCATAAAATTAACCTTGACATTCAAAAAAAAAACCCGAACACAATTCCTTATCGATAACAAACCACCTCCCTAAAAAAAAGTAAAAAAAAATAAATAAATATGGCTGTGCACCCTCGTTTCTGCTGTTGAATGGACTCACCAAAGAAATTTCTCTAGTGAAACAGCGATACAATTGTTGGTCTGGCGTTTTAGTGATTCCACTCTAGGCACACCAGATCTTGTCGTTCGATTTTTGGTAAGATTTCAAGTTAAAAAATTTAGAACTAATATACAATAAACAGCTCAACAAAATACTACAGAAAAAACATAGAAATTTCTTTTCAAACAATTCCTTTTATATCATAAAATAACAAATCTGAAAAATTTCTTTGAAAAATGAGGATCTTAAAAAACTAACCATGACTGAAATGTAGGGAGTGGTTTGTGTTTCGCTGCCATCTAGTATTAATAAAATAGGTTAACCTTTAATAACTTATAAAGCCTTTTCCATTCAATTTTTCTGTGTGTAAGACGGAATTTTTTGGGTGTGCCCAGACTGGACACACTGTGCCAGGACGGGTTGTGGCGATGTTTTATCGCCATTAGACTCCATCAATAAGTGATTAGAAAAGCCTAAAAGTCTTAAACTTTAAAAGCAATTTTACATAACATTTAACAAAGGAAATCACGTCTCGCAAATGGCTAAATACAGAAACCCTAACTCACACACGAGTTGATGTCATATATCGGCAATGAAGGGTCGTATAGGGTGAGAAGTAATTAGAAAATCTCGGCGAAAACGTTCAAGGTTTTAATTCTCGAGCTATGGCAAGCACATAAGCACATTCGCAGCAAAGATGAATGCTGCCACTCGTTGTAATGAGGACTTCCGCCATAGTACTTTCCCCTCCACATGCTAAAGCCACAAGCGATCAGAGATACTTCTGGTTAAACTTGGCCCTTCTGCCAGAACGAGTAGTAAAGGGTGTCCCAAAATTATTGCAAGATTTTAATTAAATAAAAAACACAGATTTTGTTCATTGAATTGTTATTTATTTTTATTGAATAGTTAAGTACACAGGATTGGGTATGTATGGAACCTAACACATCTTGCAAATGGCCACCACCGCTTTGCTGGCCCATTCACACTCTTTTATCGAAATTTTCCATGACCATTTTCCATAAATGTGGCTGAATGTCTTTGATCCAGAGTATAATTTTCTCCTTCAATGCACCCATGCTTGTGGGCTTGTTGGCATAGACATTTGTCTTCAAATAACCCCAGAAAAAGAAATTCAACGTTGTTATGTAACGCGATCTAGAGGGCCAATTCTCATCACCGAAAAGAGAAAATACACGGCCAAGAAATGTCTTATGCAGTCGTTGAATCGTTTCTCGGGTTGTATGGCAGTGAAAACTTGTTCTATCGTTTAACGCTTCATTTCTACTAACAATAAACTATCAGCTGTCGAATGGTTTTTCTAATTGAGTTGCCAACACGTTACTTAACGAATAGTGGCTAATTCAAATCTTTCGTTAATTTGGGGGCACCCTTTATATGCTGGTGGTGTTTGGTTGGCGGCACAAGTTATTTCAGATGTGGTGCCCAATGGATTTACTGTGTGAGTCTGCTCAGGAACGGAAACTGATGCTGGAGTGTGTGTAACTAAAAATGTTTCCACTCATTGCACAAAAGATTTCCGCCATAGGTTCTCGAATGTTTTTAGTCCTGTGTGCTCTTGCTGAGCACAGACTTTCCTAGCGTTCTATATCAAATTAACAAGTATACTTTGCAAATGGATTACGTAAAAATAAATAACACATATTTAGATCACAGAAAAGGAACCGAGCAAATTTTACTAATTATAATAATTAGTGGGATGGGTGCGCCTGTTGATTGCTATACATTTTCTCAATTCATGGAATTAAATTAGATACAGCTACCTTATTTTCTTTTCTATGCTGATTTTGGTTAGATACATAGATCTTATTACAACTGATAAAAAAGTAGAAAATGGGATTTAAATTTTCTGGGATCTGTTATTTAGGGGACAGAGGTATTCTTCACTTTCTACTGATAACCAATATTTAATTCCATTAATAATTTCCATTAAATTCCATTGATTAATTCTATTTTAACTTATTGTCATAAGGCAATTCAATCAAATTTTCTTCAGCAAATTCAGATTTAGGAGTAGCATCAAAGACTATCGAATCCATGAAAAGTTATCAATATTATCATTTTGAAAACTGATATGCTGTCATAAATTTTCTTCAGTAAATGGAATTCATGTCTTGAGAGAAATAAATTTCATTGGAAGTCAAGGTTTCTTCCAACAAGGGGAAATATTTCTCATCTCTGTCTTCATTTTTTTTCTTTTCAATAACTATATTGTTTTTTTAAAAGATAAGCATTTCTTAAAGATTTTAAAAGATGAATATTGCCACCCAGTTGGCAGATATTTTCAGTATTCAGCTTTTCAAAAATATCATATAAATATGCTAGTCTTAGCAAAATATCTTTATTCACAAAATCTTCTGTATACTTGTGCTCCTGTTTTAAATATATATATATATATATTTCTTTTGGCAGTTCAAACATAAGACACAGTACATTATCACAACATAAACATGATAAAGTGAGATACTATAACAAAGACATGTCTTCAGATCCCGTGTACTCACACAAATTTTGTCTTCAATGTCCTAGTTTTATAAAGTTTATCGCAAACATTATAAAAAGTAAAACCTGTTATAGTTCGACCGTCTCAAACGCAACCCTGGCTGGCATTCTGCCAAAACACATAGACTCGTCCAAAAGGGGCGTTATTACTAGCTGCGAGGTGAAAGTCTTCTCTTCTTCACAAAGAGAGAATCGAGGGGTAAAAAGTCTCTATTTATCCACCCTATTGAGGATAATTCGGTCCGAATGGCGCATGCGTATTTGCGCTCATGGTCGCGGATGAGGTGGTCGAACTATACAATAAACGATTAAAATACCTTGACGCTCGCGCTTTCCTCTGAGGAATATGAAAGAACCTTTGCTCTACTGGATTTCAGACTTCCTTAGCAGCCAAACACAAAATGAGTCTTATGGTATGGTACATGCGATTATGGCAAAGCCTCGAGGGCTATCTGCCTAAGCAGGAGTATGCCTTCATGGGGGACTTTCTAAGGTAAACTGGCTTGTATACACGTTATACACGGAAAAAAACCACGAAAGCGCCCATAAATTTAGCCCATTTGCGGGATTCGAAACTCGGACCGAACTACCAGTGCTTAGCTTTGCTTATGAATTCAAATATATAGAATTCAGTCACTGCCTTTTAGTTCTGAAGTGCAAAAATTTCTTTATTGATGCTTCCCGATAGTGTCATCATAAAGTAAAAAAATATCCTCGTTTAACACTGAATTGAAATGGAAATCAAATTGCAACAATCGTATAATATTTTGCGGCTTCTTTGTGAGGAAGTCGAGGCTCTAAAAGGCTTTAAATACATTGTTAACGTTTTTAGTTTTAATGTCAGATATTCATAGACTTGATGCCTATTTTGTTAAATTTCGTTAAACCATAATATGTTTGTTTAATTTATTTGGTTTTTAAAATTTACAAAAATAGTGGAAAGAGGAAGTTGATTTAGTGAATTGGTAAATCTGGTAAGGTATGACAATTTTAAAATTTCTCTTCGCTTGCACGGCATCAGTAAACGATTAATGATTCAAAAATTAGCGTTTTTTTTTTCGACGTTAATAAATGTTTCTTTTTGCGTTTCCCTAAAACGTTTCAATAACTATGTTTTTCGATCATAAGTAGTGTTTTATAAAAGTTTGATTATGATAGATTAGCCAATAGCCACAACGGCGTTTTTAAGGTATTTCTCCCACCTTCCCGCATGCCTTCGTGGTGTAATGGTCAGCATACTGGACGCGTATTCTAGAGGTCCATGGTTCGAGTCCCGACGAAGGCGTTGCTGATTTTCCACATCTCCGGCTCCGAAATAACCTAATGACTCTGCAGCGTAACAAAAAGTGTTAGCATCACTTTAAATGATGTGTATCAATTAAGGTTTGAAAGTTTTTCGTACATAAAATACATTGATTAAAGGGGAAATATTCTTAATAGGAATTGCAGCAATTTGCATTTAAATGAAATCACGCGTCTGCAAGAAACATAAACAAATGCGATTTGCTCAAAATTTAAGTTTTTTTTAAATTCCATACCGTCATCAAGCAATTTAAAATCGTTTATAAAAAGGAATAAGTGTATGTTTGAGTACATTTGTCCAGTTAAGGATATGAAACTTGAAGAAAATAAAAACGACTCTTGCTCGGAAAAAAAGAGAGAGAAAAGCAAATTAACAAACTCAATGCTCCATTGACTTAGAAAACATGGTATCAAAACTGCATCCTCCAACATATATAAAGTGGTTAATATCCTAAATGTAAGTCAGCATAACATGCTCTCAAATAAAGATTTCATTGGAGAAAAAATACCTTTAAAGAGCTAAATGGCACCGTTTGAGCAATGAATATATAAAAGTGAGAGGGAAACTGGCCTATATGCTTCTTCGAATCCTCAAGCAGCTTAAAATTCATGAAAACAAAGGAGTCTTGAGGCTATCTTTAAGTCAAAAATCAAACGTTCATCATTAATGGACAAAATAAGCAGTTTATAATTGCATCAACTTCGAATCTTTATTTTTTAAAAAAAGCAAAAATTTCCGCATTAGAAGAGGTATCTCTATAAGGCCTCATTAGAAATAAACAACACATTAGAAAGACCCAAATTAAAAACACGAAAGCCAGGTATTTTTTACGCTGACAATTTTTTTATAAAACCTGCATACATTGAAAGAATTTATTTTAAATTTAAGTTTGAGGCATTTTTTCACTTACTTCAAATTTAAATTTTACAAACAAAAAAAATAATTAAATATGCTGCTATAAATGTAAGACAACAGCATTAGAAGTTTTATAAGTCAAGAAAACAATCAATAAATTAATAACTTATCAAAATGCAATAAGGTTTAAATACTTTTCTTTATTTATAGAGTTATTAGAACAATATTTTACGATTTCATGTATAAACATTTTATTGTCATTAATATCTGCTGTTTACGGAAGCCCGTAAACAGCACTAGATTTACAATCGTATAAAATTTGTACAGAAATACATCCATAACAAACAGTTTCATATTCGCTCCAAACAGGCTAAGTTATTTTATTCCCATTTGTCAAATCCTATATGCAAAAAAACTCTAAAACAATTTTCGACATAAAACAATGGTAAATTTCCAGTATCATTATTTTCAAACAAAAATGCTCCAGATCTTGTAGAATAAATAATATCTTTATTGTTAAAAGATTGCAGTTTTTTGCCTTTGAAATTCCCGTGTCTTTGATTTAAAATGTTTACAATCCTTATTTGCATTTCAATTTAGATCTTAGATATATGTCTGAGCAAAAAAGCAAAGAAAATGTATGTATGCCTTTTTTATTTGGGTAACGTAGTCTGAAATAAGTTTGCGAGAGTTGCAGACATTATATTAAAAATGACTGAATCACAAAGTATTTTAGTATTTGTAGGTAAACATTATTTTCGAGAATGGCAGCATTTGTTGAACAAAATAATGCTTTGTTGAATCTGCATTATCATTCATCAAACGATGGGATGAATGATGAAAAATGAATTTTACAGGCTTTGTCTAAATATATAAATCTAATCAATTAACATTTTTTTAATTATTTGTAAAAAACAGGAGCTAGAGCTTCATATTTGCCTAGAGTTTAAAATTTAATTCGCAATTCCCTGATAGGCAGTTAAGTATTTAATTATGAGATTAAATGCAAAATCAAAAAGCCTTCAAGCTAAACTGACCTATTATATTGTTGCACATTTCCATTTGGCGGAAATTTCCAATGAATAATTTTAAAACGTTTTGTTAATCATCAAAGTTCTTTGGATCTTGGAATAAACAGTGCTTTAAAAGTTATTTGTTTGTGGACTCAGTACAAGAACAATCAGACAAAAAACTACATGCAAAAGGACCTCATGGAAAGCTTTCTAAGAGAAGCTAGCTCATATTCACCTTCCACATGGAGAAAATTATGAATGCGCTGTTCAGCGCTCAATCACTAATGGAATGAAAATTGTTTAAAAGGAAAAGGGTAACCCTAAAAAAACAATTTTTCTGCCAATAAAACTGTAGTTCAAAGAATAAATGGTTGATGAAATCTGTTTCAAAATTTATATACAAATTTACCAAATAATACTTTAACGATCAGCTTTATTTTACGAAGTTCTGTTTTATTGTTTTTGAGTAGTAAATACGACAAATTTGATGAACGATATGTCGCATAAATAATTCAACTCAGAAAGAGGTGTAATACAGCATGCAGTACATTACATACCAAAATATAAGCCATTAATATTTTTAACATGTCATAAAGCGCAGACATAAAATCTGGGTATCGCCGCAATATACCGAATATTTATAAATATTGAATAAGTAAAAAAATTAATGAAAATTAAAAACATGCTCTTATGGGAATTCAAAGGAATAAAACTTTTAAAGTATAAGTTTTCGTAAATTTGATGAAGATTGAAAGGAAATACAGAATTTTATAATGATTTCTCTAATGCTGTAGAACATCAATTGTCCGGGCGCCATATACTGGGAATTTGAATTATCCTCATAGTTTTTTTTATCATTTTAGACATTTTAAATTATCTTTAATTTATATATAAATTTTCAATTTTTAGTACTTTTCATTTGTTCAGATAATATGAAAAGATTCAATACCAAAATTCGGTAGTTTTTTTTTATATTCACAAAAAATGAATGTTAGTAATTCAAAAATTCAGTATGTGTTAAAAACGTGTCATTAACTAAACCGATGTGACACGTATATTGGCCCATTATATACTTTATAAATGCAAAAGGAAAAGCAAATATACACCACGAAGTCGTGCTAGGAAGGCGGGAGAAATACCTTATATTCTCCCTCTTTTAAAGAGCGACTGGGGATTAGGGGCCCCAATCGCCAAATCTTGGTGGTGGACAATCATCATCCATCAACGTGGGAGCCAGTTGCAGAATCATTAGATTTATTTTTTTGAAAGCAGGAGTTGTGTGAAATGAGCAATGCCCTCTCCGGGATTCGAACCACGTACCTCTCAAATACGCGTCGAGCGTGCTGACCACTACACCACGAAGCCATGTGAGGAAGGCGGGAGAAATAGCTTTCTTGATAAGTACAAAATTAAAAGTACAAATTATACTTCCAAAGAAAACACGCAAATTTTCAGGGTCGAGTATACATTTTATGGCTGAAGCATATAAAAGAAGGATCATTAAAAATTTTTGTGACGTTTTTCGCCCTTTAGAGAATAGTCAGGAGACTTGAAATAAGAGCAGTCTTAATTGCAGATTATTGGAAACTTGAACGTATCTCTCAGCATTATACGTAATTTACAGAAACAGCATAAGGATACTGAATCCGTAGAAAAAATGGCTGGCAAGGTTCTTCAAGAGCCACTATCGCAGATGATAATCTACATTTGTCCGTTTCTGCAAGGCATAGCAGGAGTCCAACAGCATTTCAGCCCTTTCAGTAACCTCTATGCGGTCACAGGCAGCTGAGTTTTAAAAGTTTATATTATTAAAAGGTTACTGAAGAGATGTCTGTTTGCAAGATCTGTTCTTTGCGTTCTGCTCCCATCTGCATACAAGAGAACTCCGTTTAGCATGGTGCAATGAAAAACGCCTTTGGACCAAGCGTTCAGTAGAAGACCGCTATCTTCACAGATGTGTCCCAGCTCAGCCTAATCATTCAGCGTAGATTTGATGGTCTGAGCAGGCCCCATATTGGATGGGCATACAGAACTTCACGTCATTAGGCAGGACCTATGTGATTGTTGCGATCTTAATTTCCGATGTTTCCATTTTCAGGATTCAGTTGATCCTTCATTCATTTTTATGGACGAAAACCTCTGGTCCGTGTGTTCTAAATTGGTGGATGATTTTTCTGGAAGGTGAGGATATTAAACGAATAGATTGCTAGATCTCTAGACCTAAACACTACAGAACACGTGTAGAAGCTCTTGGTTGGGCAACTGCAACTGTTGCCTTTCCACTTTCAGAACGCTGCAGAGCCCAAAACCAGCATTGCTTCAGGAGTGAAAAAGGCTGCCACAGGGACTTACAAACAGCTTCATTTACAGTGTTAAGTCAACTTTTCAGAGTTGTCTAATCGTGAAAGGGGCTATTCATGTCATGCGTGTATAGCACGACTGCTCTGTAATACATTTTTATGCGCTATATCTATCGATTCCCATACCGAATTTTATTAAATCAGTTCTGATATGATCTATCAAATGTGAAACATCTCTTCATTTTGAACACCATTGAATGCTGAGTATGAAAAATAATGTCGTTGTCTGTTAAAGACTTTAGGGAAAAGATGGCATTTTTAGTGTCTTTTGCAACATGGAGGACTTCGCCAACGACAAGTGCAACCGCTTTTCTCTTGACCATTATCAGTTTGAGGACCTGATATGGATTATGTGCAAAAGTTGCTCACAACACACAACAAATATTTTACCTACAGAAACAGCAATATAATTATCCCGTTTTGCGATTGTTTAGATGGGCTCTACTCCCATTTAATCGAGATGATTTAAGTTGTACTGTTTCTGCATTGTCTCAGTTCACATTACATAGATCAGAAAGCTTGTAGAGACATTGGTTGTTTTTGGAAGCAGAAGACGTAAAAAATGAGCAATGCCCTCGCCGAGACTCTAACCACTGGCCTCTCGAATACGTGTCGAGCGTGCTGACCACTACAACACGAAGGCATTCTAAGAAGGTGGAAGAAATACCTTATATACTCCCGCTTTTAAAGGAGGACTGGGATTAGAGGCCCCAATCACTAAATCGTGGTGGTGGAGAATCACCATACACCCCCATTTAGCTCGGGGACCACTTGTAGAAACATTAGGTTATTTAGAAGCAGGAGAGAAGAAAAATGAGCAATGTCCTCGCCGGGACTCGAGCCACGGACCTCTGGAATACGCGCCCAGCCTGCTGACCACTACACCACAAAGGCATGCAAAGACGATGGGAGAAATACTTTATAACATAAATAAAAACACTATTAAGTGAAAACAGTAAAATCCAGTTTGACATCTTAAGTAGCCTCTGAGAGCAATAACCTCTCTCAGCAAAATTAATCAACAGCAATTAAATCAAAAGAGTAAAACTAAACAAAATTTAAGGTATGATTTAAGATTTCTTTAAAAGCATTAAATATAGTTACACAACCCTTGTTGCTTTGGATCAGCATGGAGATAGCTCGTCTTCTATATTTGTTAATGCTTGAATTTTTCTCTTCAAGAAAATATTAAGTTTGGTAATACAGTTTGTTTCTCCTTGACTTCTCGCAGATGCTGATAGGCAAGCTTCTAAATCCTTTACCTGTTAGTCAAAGTATGATATGTATTCTACGTCTTGCTGTTAGCATATCTTTTAAATATAGCAAAGCACACAAATACTATCCAACTTTGACAAGGTAAATAGGTTCGCATTCACATTACACATGAGGAAAATCCTGGAATCTGCTTACAACCAGACTTGTTCGGTTTTGTTGATTAAAGCAAATCCCACTATGGTTATCTGCCTAATGGGAGAGATGCCTTCGTGCAGGACTTCCTAAAGGAAATTGTGTCCTATACACGTTACAAATGAGGAAAACTAAGAAACATCCATGCAGCCAGCCTGTTCGCCTGGAATCGAACCCATGTCGGAACTACTGGTTACAGTCAAAAACATCGGGCAAAAACGTCGCGGATGAAAACATCGGGGAGAAAACAACATAAGGCGAAAACGTCGTGGTGCAAAACATCGTGGGAGGAAAAAACAAAAAGAAAACATTGTGGTACAAAATATCGTGGTCTAAAATACAGCAGCTCAAAAACTCCGCAGTTTGAAACATCGTAGTCAAAAGTAAAAAATAAAGTACCTACATCGCATGACGATAACATTGCGAGTATGCGTTTTTCAGATTTTAAAAGTTGTAAGTGCATTTTCCCATAATGATTTGGAAGAGCAAGAAGGAAAGAGGGAAACAGGGTGAAAATGTTAACAATACTTCAAGAATAAAAGGACACAAAACAAGATGAAATTTTCACTTAAACAATAACAAATGTGAACGAAAATATTTTGATAGTTAACTGAGCAATTTAAATAGAAGTAACTTATGGAGACAGTTGTCTTCCTTTTTCCAAACATTTTTAGACTATATTTTTCATGAAAAATTATCAGTAAAACTTTACAGATTAATTTATTAATAACCTTTGTTAATTAACTATGTAAATTTAAAAATTAATTGCTATAAGTTGCATTAATTTTCTACTCATTTCCAATTTTAAATCCTTAAGTTTCCATCTGATATTTTCCGCAAAAATTTATTAGTTCACTCACATATATGAAATATAGAATTAAAAATATCCCTCTTTCCTTCTTATGCTCCCAAATCATTATGCGAAAATGCAGTTACAACTTTTAAAACTTGAAAAGCGATGATGTTATCATCATTCGATGATTTGTAGCTGCTTTATTTTTTACCGCGATATTTTCGAAGACGGTGTTTTAGAATTGCGAAGTTTTTGAACCGCTTTATTTTCGACCACGATATTTTGTACCACGATGTTTTCTCTTCACTTTCTTCTCTCCCACGATGTTTTGTACTACGACGTTTTCGTCTTCCGTTGTTTTCTTCGCAACGTTTTCATCCGGGATGTTTTGGCCATGATGTTTTCGCTGACACCGAACTACTAGTGTTCAGCGATTTTACCCCTCTTTCGCTGATTGGCCAGCAAGACTTCGGACAATGCACTTTTGCTTATTCGTCGAGAATCGAACCTGGAAAGAATAAACAACATTCAGTTGTCTTAAGCCATTGATAGACATGATATAGATACTGAATTCTAACCTCGATTTGTACTGAATAGGAAAAATGTTGTTCTATCGTTAACATCAAAAATACCGAAATCGAATCAACTCAAAACAATGAAGAAAGGTTTCAAGAGCATTTTTCGTTTGCTTAATGTTTTCAAGTCGAAAATTATTTTTATTAATAATAAATAAATTAATCCGTAGGGGTTTATTTTAATTTCCTAGTAATTATTTTTAATTTTTAAACAACTTTCCTATATTTTCTTGTTTCCCGTGTACACTTCCCTACCAGAAAAAGCTTTCAGTATCGCGTTTTCTATAAATGAGGTAGAGCCAGTATTAAATCGGAAGTTTCGGTCACTTCCGCAGAAGAGCTCAAAAGTTCTCAGTAGAGCGCGTTCTGCCTCTGGCCACATCATTGCTTTAAGTCAGTCTTAACTACGTTCGACCGTATTATTACGTGCATCTTAGCATTAGCCGGTGAGTTTTAAATGGCTAGTTATTTCTTTACAGCTTCGACTTAGTTAGTTAGAATTAGTTTAGTTTCTTATTTTCCATCTTACATTCAAGCCCAAGCGAAGGCTTCCTGTAAGCCCGAGAGGTGCCAAATGTGAAACATTTCTTGAGTTAAAGAAAAGGGTATTTAAAGCGTTTCTTGGACTTTGTTTTGCAATTTTAAGAAGTAAACGAAGAGTCGCTACACACTTCTCTAAGTATTTTAACTGCCAAAGACACTCAATTTAACTAGAATCTTATTAAGTCAAATAATAAAAAAATTGAAACACTGAAAATAAATTCGCAAGAAAACAATTGAAATTATTCTCTTTTTCTCAGCATTTTATTTCAGAAGAACCAATGAGATTTTATTGAAAGAGTTTGAGTCAACTGATGTTAAAAAGTAACGAATCTATTGACATTAAAAGTAGCTGCTGCAAGCCTAGTCTTTTCCTGCAGATATATAAATCCGTCTTCAAAACCCAATTATTCAAGTTATTGTGTCAATTGTTGCTTAAACCTAAAGCACTTTTGGATATACTTCATACCGTATCTATCCATTTTAGCTATTCAGTCTTGGTTCTTGATAAAATGTAATATAATTGATTATATGAGAAGACGTTTATCCATATTTTTAAATTGATTTTATAAAATTTCTTTCATTTAATGGCATTGTTTCCTCTAACATCCGATTATAAATAATTTGAAAAGTTTACAAAAGTCCGCTCAATAATCCATAGGGATTTTGCTTAGGAATTTTCTGCAGACTCAAAAAAAAAGTATAGAGAGAAACTGAGGAGAACAGACAATAGAATCCTTGGTTCTTTTGACAAACAGTCCTACAGCGACTAGCTGAACAAATAGGAAGACAAGCCCATTCTTCTACGGATATAGGAGAATTTAAAGTCTGCAGGCTGATACAACTACGAAGGAAAAAAAGCAACTTCTTTTCAAAAGCGCAACGGATATGGAAGATTTCTTGGATCTCCGCTTCTACTCCATGAATTCAATGAAATAGGTATTTGGTCGCTTCTCAACGTTACCATATATATGTGTATATAACAAGGGCTTAGAAGAAGTGACTTAGAGGAAACTCACTCTTTTCTTACATGAACGAAAATAGATGTATATTGAATATTTTTGCATTTCGACTTTACATAATCCTTGAGTTTTGCAATCAAAAATATATTTTTATTACGTTCTTCTATTTTCAGCAACACTTTTATGCTTTGTTTCTAATTTCTGTTGTGAATACCATATTTGCTACCTTTCCTGCTCTTTCCTGGTATTACCTACTACATTTTTACGACTCTTTTTCCCTCTTGGAATATTTCGGTTTTCTTTTCATCCGTTTTCCCCTTTTGTGTATAAATGTCTTTTTCTTTATCATAGCTCTTTAGATTTTCTCGAACGATCTAGTGACAAATATATAACAACGTTGGTTGGTCATCGGTAATTCATCTAATGTTTTATACTCAGGGAAATTAGCACGCTAAATATTGAATTTTTCACTGAAATTTTTCACCCGAAATTTTTCGCGATTACAATACTTCCTTTTTACTTCGTACAAGGAATTAATAACTGTGAAATCCTTGTTTAACAAGTAACAGAGTTTGCTTAGCTCAGGTAAAACACAAATAGAATACAGAGGCTGTTCGCACATTTTTAGACGATTTTGGTAAGCGGTAATAAAAAACCGTTTGCTGCAAAAGAGGTAATTGCAATTGTACTCTGTTTTTTAAAAGTCAAAATTATCGTCTGTGGCTTGAAAGTTTTGTTTTTATTCAAAATGGAGAATTTAACAAAGCAGTGGTTCGAAGGCTACATTTACACTCTTTCCGAAGAGAAATATGCATCATCTTCGACTATTGCAAAGGTACGTTGTTTAATGTTAAAAGAAAATCCCCCTAGTCAAAGGACAGTTTCAAAATCATTAAAATGCTCGGTGTCCACTGTAAATAAAATGATAAACGTTGATTTAAATATTAAGAAAGCGAAAAAACGCAACGTACATCGTCGTCTTCCAAAGCATATCGTTCAACGCAGGACACGCTGCAAAATTCTATATGAGAAGCACTTATCCAAAGAAAAATGGAAAACAGTTGTCACAATAGATGAAGCATCAGTGTATTTAAATGATTGTAACAAAAAAGAGCCATTTATTATCATAAAAGGGGAGAAAAAAATTTAAGTACATGGTTCAAAGAATCGAAAGAAAGTTTTTCTAAGGGATTCATGATTGTTGCTGTTTTTTCTTATAATGGCAAGTAAAAAATAAAGAAACTGCAAAAAAATGTCAAGATTAACTCCAAATACTATCAGGAACATATTTTATAGCCAACTGTTCTGAATGAAATGCCATCGCTTTACCCACAGTGCCATCCATCTGTGAGACTCCATCAGGACAAAGCTAGCAGTCACACATCAAAATCCACTGTAAATTTCCTAAAAGAAATGGGAAAAAAACTGGTATCAAGGCCATACCCTTCACTGATATCCCTACTAAATCTCCCGATGTGTCACCTATGGATTTTTGTGCTTTCGGACTTTTAAAAACTGCATTATCCAAACGCTGTCCCAAAACCCTAACAGGACTCTGGAAAGCTGTTCGAGAGGAATGAGATAGAATACCTCTTTTGACACTTCAAAAAGCATTATTATCCTGGAAATTGCGGTATCGAAAGATAGTTCAGAATAAGGGATGTCAAATAGAACATTTAAAATACAAGAATTTTATGTAAATTAGTTTTGTGAATACAATATACATCGTCTAAAAATGTGCGAACAGCCTCAGTACAAATCAAAGTTAAGTGTCCTTACAAACATTTAAATTGAAGTGTTGAAAGAAAAAAGAACTTACAAGATACTCCTTCATAAATTTTAAATATCTTCAGGCTTACCTATTAGGCAATTTTATCAGGAGTATATTCCTTAAAAGAACGAACATGTTGAAAATAATGAAGCACAAGTACAACTTTAGGACAAAGTTTTTAAGACCTTTTTGCATCTGAACAGACATAGGTAGAATCCTCTCTGACCAATATACCGTTTGGCACTTGTTTGTTTTGGACGTTGCCGACTTTCATTATGCAAAAGTGACACTAATTTATTCTAACAGTGACGCTTATTCCTAAAACTATACATAACTGCTTTACTTACGTCAAGGAGTTTCAAGTTTTACTTAGTGTACTTAAACAGTAAAGATAAATTTTCTTTAATGAAACACGCATTAATTGCATGAGAAATGTGATGATATATGCATGCTTATACATATATTGTTACAGGCTATCGGTTCGATGATATCTCTCTGAATGATAGCTTCGAATAATAGGAATAAATTTGATTAAATTTTTTCTCAATTTATTACAAAACTTAATTACAAGCCAGCGCCATGAATAACGCCAAACAGCTTTAGCACAACGCATTATGTACACAATTCCTCTTTAGTGCCTGAGAAATACAGCAGTTGCCCAAATCGCGTGCAGAATAAACTCACAAGCCAGCTAAATCTCACAGTTGAAAACAACTAAAACAGCAATATCGGCTGTTCCGAACAGTGAACGTTGATCGCATGGTAAAGCCGGCGTGTTACTAAGCTAGTATCAAATTACAGCTCCGATGCTTTGATGTTATGCTAGTTTCACGGCGGAATTTTTACTTCCTTGTACAAAGTAAAAAGGAAGTATTGTAATCGCGAAAAATTTCGGGTATCATATTTCAACGAAAATATCCATTTTGACCAGTATCGAATAAATTTAACGATGTTTATGCGTGATATCTGAAAGTAAGAACAGATTAAAGGACCCTTCCCCTCCCCAAACAAAAATTATAAAACTGATTTAAAATAGATTCTGAAGAGATTTTTTGCAACGTCAATGCGTAAGTACGTATGTATTTATGTATCTCCTATAACTCAAAAACGAGCAGCCTCAGAACGTTGAAATTTTGTATATAAGACTGCTATATCATGTAAATATGCACCTTCTATTTTGGTTGCAATCGGCAGCATTAAAAGTATATAAATACATGTTACTCGTAAAATATGTAAATAAATATTCACTCGGTTACTCGGCTCAGTGAGCTCAGAGTTTTTATTCTTATATGTTGGTAAA
>KK118118.1:170756-196867 GCA_000611955.2 Stegodyphus mimosarum | reverse complement strand
TTTTTTTTTTTTTTTTTTTTTTTTTTTTGCTTTAAAAATAACTGAATTATGTTCTTCTTATCTTCCGGTTAAGATATTTATGCCTTTAGTAAATCTGAATGCACGATGCAGCCACATTTGTTTACATTTGAAATTTGGATTTGTTGCCAATCTAGAGAAATTAAGCTTCACAACAGCGAAGATAAGGCCCTCTTTTATTATTGCGAATTAAATCATGCTCAATCTATTCTCAAATTTATTCGAAGAAATAAGTGCTAAGATTTACTTCGCCATTTTTAATATAGATATTTTGAGTTTTTATGTATTTTTGCCTTGTCGTGAAGTGAAAACTGAAGTAATTGAATGAGAAATACTGAATCGTCTCGGAAAAACCTTTGTTTACACATAGCTTTAGATTTATTATAGTATTTGAATAGAATATGTGGCAACTATTAGATAATTCTTCAAGTGATGTAATTTTCAAAATATGCATAATATTATATTCCGATTTTATCGCGATGCAAGAAACATACATACATTTATGCATATTGTTCATTTTATTTAATTTCTTTAAATATAATGCAGGGTGATAATATTTGGTGGCAACAATTTGAAAAGTGAAAAGCCACAAAATGCCAAAACGAAATTATTAACCCTTCTGTGCTAATGCCCTTTGGGCTAATAAAAAATATGCAAACATACTGATGAAATATATGTTAATGAAGTTTAATTCTGGCGTATATGAAAGCATTTTCCACAATAATTGTTGTATCTGAACCATAGTTTTCATTATTATGGAACCTTGTTTACTAACATACACCATTTTCTTCCTGTACAGTTGATGCTCTGAGAGTGCATAATCCATAGGTCATTAAGCAAATTGCGTCAGTAATTACTACAGGATTCACTCGTTTTCCATCAAGGAAACATTTCTTTAGCGTTCAAAAATTCCATCCTGTTCTGTGTTGCGAGGGCGATGATTAGCCATGCCCACACAATAGAAGGCGAGTTTTGATTCGAGCTCCATTAATAATGTTGCCATTCCGCATTCATTTTGCAGCAGTGGTAAGAGGAGCTAGATTTATTGAAATTAATATATGCTCTACAAGTTTAACAAATGCGCCACGAATTTCAGAGCTATTCAGGTATAATTACAAGAACAAGTTTAAAGGCAGTTGCAGTTCAGAAAATTAATGAAGCTAGGAAAGGAACTCAGTCTTTAAAAAATAATTTATTGGTTAAGAAGAAGATTCATAAAATTTATCTAATGCTGTTTTGCTTCTCATTAAAATATGTTCCTCTTTACTCAGTGTTAAAAGAGCACCGCGTAGTAATTCACAGTCATAATTTCTAAATATTAAAAAGCCTTCTTTAACCACTCCTAAAATTATTTCAGTTATTCATACGTTTCTAAATCACGCTCAGAAATACGAAAATTGTAATACTGGAAGATAAGGTATTCATTTGTGTTAAATTATCTCTTGCATCTAAAGAATTATCAAATTTTGTGTTAAAAATGCTTTTTACAAATATATTAGAAGATAAGAATTTATGTGATAATTAAAATGAAATTAACCGATTTCCAATATTTTCAATCAAATATATGCATTTCATGCTAAGCCTCATATCATTGATTATTAAAACAAAATCTGAATTCGTAATAAAATAAGATTTAGAATCCTGTTAATGTACTTTAGTTATTTACGTTTTAATACATCGGTTTTACATTTAATATACGAGCAAATTAAGTCGGTAAGTTAATAAAGGTTTAATACATTACATGATAGAGTTTAATATATTTGGATCCAAGTCATGAAGAATTTGGAAGTCTGCAACTGAGGGCGGAAAATATAAGATAATTTAAGGTAAACTTTTTTTTTCTTAGATTTTCTATAGATAAAAGTAGAATAAATTTTAATTTTGATTTTGAAAAATGTTTAAATTTAATTTTAAATTAAAATTTAATTTTAACTTTAAATTTTTATTTTTAAAAGTAAAACAAATTATACAGATGAAAGTAAATTAAATTTCAATTTTATTACTTTACTAGCAGAAGTATCCAACGCCAGTTAAGTTAGATTGAGAATAATGTATCTAACAACAGAGAGAACGATACCGCTGTAATCCTTCTCTTATAAGGATGTAAAAAATACGATTCATAGTCATATATTTTTTAATCTGGTGCGATATGGAACACAGATAAAAAATTTAGATAGAAAAATAAGTTAATTATTTTTCATTATATCAGCAACAATAGTCCGCAGTTTCTAATGATTTTCGTCTTTCTAATTAAATAAATGGTCGTAAAAGCTCAAGTTCCATCCAATATTTCACCTATATTTTTTTAGTCGATTAAATATGGCAAACAAGTTATCATAATTGATAAGAAATCAATAATGCGAACAAACAAACACACAAATAGGTATTCTTTTTTATATATATTTAGTTTTTGTAAAACTTACAAATATTTTATTAACAAACTCTACGATTTGAAAGCGAGCAGTGGCAACACTTTTCGAAATAAAACATTTTTATCTCCAACGCGCGAGACTGTTGCCACTCGGAAAAATGAGTGCGAAAATTAGTGTTTACGGAGTTTTTAATTAATATCTCGGCTGCTATAAGTCGTACGAAGATGGGAATAGTCAAAATGGCTTCCCAGACTTTTGGAATGTGGAATAATGTATTTAATCTTTGGCAATGCTATTTTAATTTCATCGTAAAATTTAGGAATTTTTCATTAACAAACTCTAAGATTTGAAAGCAGGAAGTGGCAACACTTCTCGAAATAAGCAGATTTTTATCTCCAGGGTGCGAGACTATTACAACTCTGAAAAATGAGAACGAAAATCAACGTTTTCAGAGTTTATAATTTTATAATTAATATCTCTGATATTAGCTTTTTGAGGGGGAAGAAAGTGGACGTTGACCTTTCCCGGGACCCAGAAAAAAATTGTAGAAAGTTTGGTGACGATAGCTATAGTAGGGACTGAGTTAATCGCCAACAAACACACAAACACATAGACATTCTTCTTTATATATAGAGGTTATTATTATTGATTTATTTTATATTACTATTTTAAACTTTGCTCAGTATTTAAAGATTTCATATAATTTCCAGATAATCACTTCGAGGTCTTAGGATTAAATTAAATGTACCATTTACCGATGCTCTACTATATGACATTATACGGGTTATTTTTTCTTCATTATTAGACATTGTTCTTTGTAGAAGCTAGTTTTTAATTACCTCAACGCTTTACAGTAACATTTATAAGGTTATACTTAATCTAGTACTGAAACTTCATTTCTATAACCCTAACAGATACGAGATAAGTTATAGCTATGTCTGAGCTTACGAAGGTTTTTAAACGGCTTTTTTATTTAAATACGACTTTAAACATCAGGGAAGATTTTGTGCTACATATAACCGCAGCTTGTGTTCATACAAATAAATAAGAACAGCCAAATAAATTTTAACTTTGATCAGTAGCCTAAGAATACACAATTAAATTCTAATCTATAAGCTGGCTTTATAATTTAATGGTGCGTAATTATCGGCGGCAAGAGAACGCAATGTCGATATACTTACATTTAACAAGAGCTGGCAGAATCTAACCTCGTAGTGCGCATGCCAGAAACACTCGCTCTCTCAAGATCCTAAAACCTCAGCTTAAATACACAACTAAACTATGTAATTTACATTCTGGAGAGGAATACAGAAAGAAGAAGTGAAAATCCAAATCAACCTGGTTAGTTTAAAAAAATTTGATGTATACACCACATGATATCCTTGGAATGAATACTAAATTATACGCATTTTTTCTTTGCATTTCATTTTAACTTATTTCCTCGAATTTCATTAGAGATATATTTTTCATTCAATTAATTCAGTTCTCACTTCGCGCCAAGACAAAAATATATAAAAACTCAAAATATTTTCATTAAAAATTGATAGATAGAGAAAAACATAACACCAAATACAGTTAAAACTATCATTATCACTAATTTTTTTTTACAATTAAAATTATGAAACTTTTACAATTAAAATTAAAATATGGAATTCGGCCAGGGGGGAAAAAGAAAGATTTTTCAGTCCACAAAACTCAAAGTTTCCTTCTGGTCCCACTCGGCAAAAAGACACTGAAGATGCAAAAAGAATTAATTCACTATTCTGCTAAGTTTCAAGTGTAAACAAATATGGTTGCTATTTAAAAAAAATAGGCTTAGCCGCAATAACACAACTTTTAAATTGGTGTTAATTCTACAAATATTACATCCGGATTAACTAAACGCATATAACCTTAACCGAAAGATAAAAACAACATTATTCAATCATTTTGAAACCAAAATTGTTGTATGCACAATTTACCAGCATATAAGAATAAAAAAACGGAGCTCACAGACTCGGTAACAGAGTGGGAACATATATATATTTGGTGGAGTCGATTGTAACCAAAAAGGGAGGTTCACAACTACATGTTATAGCAGTCCTGTATGCAAAATTTCAACGTTCTGAGACTCCTCGTTTTTGAGTTATGCGAAATACATACATACATATGTATGTACGTGTGTACAGACGCCACGAAACAATCTCTTCAGAATCCCTTTTAAATCAGTTTTATAATTTTTTTGGGAGAAAGGAGTTATTTATTCTGTCCTTACGTACAGATGTCACGCAATACCATCTTTAAATTGCATTCGATAGGGTCAAAAATGGATAATTTCGTTGAAATGTGGTACTCGGAATTTTTGGTGATTACAATACTTCCTTTACTTTGTATGAGGAAGTAAAAATGCACGTCTGGTGAAAAGTTCCAAGTTGAAGTTAAAAAAATAAAATTTACTTTTAAAATAAATGCTTTTCCCGATTTTTAGATATAAAAAAACTAAAAACTGTTTAGTGATTAAATTGATATAAAATATGCCATTTTTTCATAAATTGGAGAAATAATTCTATTTTCCCAATAAAGTCGTTCCAATCATCCCATTAATATTTTAGGTTATTCGCCTTAACCACAAGCTTAGACTTCAAAATTTAAAGAAAAATGCAGCATGAATGTAACAAATGTTTTTCTTTTGAAACAGCTTTTATGTAAAACGTGGGTTTGAAATTCCTAAAATGTAGCTAGAAATCAAAATATTTACTTTCTTTTTAAAGCGCTGTATTTGGTTAAATAATAGTGATTTAATAAATGTAATTTTTTCTTCGTTGAAAATGGTAATTTTTTATATCAAAGAACTGTAATACTGGCGGTTGTTTGTGATATAGGCTAATTAATTAGCGGGTTCATTAATGTAATTTATTTACTTCACTTCAAAATTAAATATTTTCTTTTCATTCATCTTTTTTCTTTATAATTCCATTTTAGGTTCAAATAACAGTACAGAACAGGAATGTCTAATGAATGCGTTTTTCTACTCGTGGTTTCAACTCTTTCTGTTTTAATTACGTCATTCGTGAAAAATGAATTTTTTTTTAATTTCATCGTAAATTGCAGCGTTCAAATTACAAACTATAGAGTTTTTTTCTAAGGAAATGGGGAAATTATTTTCCTGAAATGCATATACTAGCTTTTTATTTTGCGGAGAAGGAAAGCTACTAGATTTATTCAACTACCTTAAATATTAAATAATTTATAACACCTATGTAGTTTATGATTTTAATCTTAATTTTTCCTATGTAATTTAAATTTTGCGTCTACGTTTGTCTTCTGCAATATTTTGTCTGGACTAATAAAAAAAAGTTAATTTGGAAAAACAAATTTCGTTTACTTTTTCCTGTTGATCTCTGTATTAAAAACGAAAGGTGAACTTGAAAGGTTATGATATTGAATATCTTTAATTCAAGATGCGTGAAGCTTAGTCTTATACTGAAAGTCACCTTTAAATTAACCTGAATGCTTGTTGCTTTATCTGAGCAAAATAATTTAGTACAATGTAACAGTAACCACAAGTCCGGAGTTCGATCCTACGGCTGGACAAGGTTGATTCAGCCTTTCATCCCTTGAGGGATCGATAAAATGAGTACCAAGTTCGCTTAGGGACTAAATACCGGGAGTCCTGAGACGTGCTGACCACTTGTCCAGGCAAAGATGCACAAGCACCCCGGAGCCCAAGGTCTAGAAAACAGATATCAAGGCACTGCTGGCCATGGCTCTCTAAGCCTTATGTGCCTCCGAGTGGTACCTTATGGTGGCACATAAGGTGGTACCTTATGTGCGAGTGTTACCTTATGGTGGCCTCGATGGCACATAAGGTACTCGGTGGTACCTTATGTGCCTCTGAGTTTAATTTAGTGTAACAGTAAATAAATGAAGAGATTCAACTTTGGAGCACAATACCGCTTAATTCAGAGCTTGGGGTGAATGCAGCATAAATTGAAGTACCTTATGTGAAAGTTGCAGTACGTGGTCTAATAACGTGAGGTGAGACTTCATTTATGGAACCTTAAATAATACCTCCTATTCTCTCAGCCGCACAGATGGTATAGTTGTTGGGGAGCCTACTGCGCTACCAAAGAGACCGGGTTCGAATACAGGAGAAGGCGTGGGTATAAATTGTGTGTCCCTGCATAACAGGTAACGCTGGACGCCTGTTAAGCGCCTCCATAATAAAATGAGCACCGCTTCTGGCCTTAGTAGTGGCCAATACCATTATAGGCAAGTGCCCACATTGGAAAAAAAAACATTTACGCCCGGAAAATATGTACAACTAGAAACTTGCAGGACACTGGAATTTCACTATTGTGCAGTTCCTTGAAAATCTTTGAGATATATATTCCTGGGGTTCTGTCCCAGAATCTTTCAACCCTCTTCCTCTACCACCAATTTTTGGAGATGACATTCGGTGCGCCGTGCATTAGTGGCAAAAGCCTAAAAATGGCTAGTACTCGCCGTAAAAAAAGAAAAAAAAGTATTCTCGCAATCTTCTACTAAGGAAGTTGCTAAGTTTTCAGAAGAGGCCGAATTTTGACAGTCATGCGTAACAATTCCTTTGGTTATCAGGACTCGTGTTTCTTTTTATTTGCTTGGCGAACATGACGTGTCCTGACTGGACAGATAGTTGACTGCATCTATGTCCTATGGAGTGTAGCGAGGACGAGAAGATGAGAAGGGTTAAAAGTACCCTTTATTTTTTTCCCGTTTTCACAGCCGTTCGCGCACTTCGGGATACAAAGACCAACCACTTGAGGTCTGAACATAAAAATACAAGACTACTAACTAACTAAAATTTAAATATGAGCTAACATTTAATTATTTACGCAGATCACTAACACTAAGATTGGCCTTTTTAATTACTACGCTTGTAGTGCGCAAACTGCGGAAAATTACAATACGTCTTTAGCTTTCGAGAGAACTAAAATGTCTTTAGCTTTCAAGAGGACTAAAACCTCTGGCCTTAAAGGCGGACAGTAACTGATGGCAAGCTCGCGTGAAGACTCGTGGCAAGATGGCTCACCGTCGCTCCTTCTACTACGCTCTTGGCAAAAAGCCACAACTTAAATACTTAAGCGTTAGCAAGTACAATTTGCATAAACATACTCATGCGTTAATTTTGGCCGAAAGTGGAAAATAAGCGATGATAGTAAAGTTTTAAAATAAAATAAACGTTAGTCAAACTTAAGATCCTTACAAGGTAACCCATATTCATTCTAATTTCAAATAAAAAAATTCTCCGATTCACCTTTTTGCTTTCTTAAACGACGTAAAGGAAATATTGCAATAGCAAAATTTTCGGTTATCATATTTCAACGAAAATATCCATTTTAGACTCTGAAATCCATTTCAACGATGTTTTTGAATGGCATCTATACTCTATAGAATAAATCTCTATAGAATAAAGTACTCTTTTTCCCAAAACGGATTGTAAAGTATATTTTAAATGGATTCAGAAGAGATATTTTTCGTGACGTCTGTACGTACGTACAAACATATGTAGCTCACTAACTCAAAAACGAGGAGTCTTAGAACGCTGAAATTTTGTATATGCACTGCTGTAAATAACAATATACACTCACGTTTGTGAAAATTGCAACACCATGAAGGACTTACGCGAGTGAGCTGAAATTTTCAGGAAATGCAAAGTAGCGCATGATATGCAAATGATTAGAATTGCAAATCCGTAGCGCATGCGTATGCTGAGCAGCGCCCTCTGAACGGCTGATGGATCCGAATAAATAGACGGCTGTAGCGAGGCGTGTATGGTTATCGGTGGTTATCTGCTAGTGGTAAACGTTAACTCAATCTGTACTTATGCCTCGTCGACGAAAGAGAGCGAGATTTGAACAACTTACAGAGTTTGAACGAGGGAGAATCATCGGCCTTCGTGAAGCTGGATTGTCGTATCGTGCAGTAGCCTCTCGTGTGCAGCGTAACAGCAGCACAGTGATGCGCGTTTGGAAGCAGTGGACGGACGAGTGTCGGACAACTCGGAAATCCGGGAGTGGACCCCGAAATGTGACGTCAGCTCGCGATGATAGACACCTGGTCCGCATGGCGCGGACGGACCGTACAGCTTCCTCTAGACAATTGGCAGCACTGTGGTCAATAGCTACAGGTGTTTCATTGTGTGCTTCATCAATTCGTAGACGTCTGCTGCAGTGTGGACTGCGCGCACGGACTCCTTTATACAGGATCCCCCTAACGCACGACCATCGCCGCCTGCGGCTACAATGGGCCAATCAGCATAGAGACTGGCGTGCTGATTGGCAGCATGTCGTGTTTTCTGACGAATCCCGCTTTAATTTGTGGTACCATGATGGCCGCATTCGTGTCAGACGCTATGCCGGTGAACGCCACCTTCCGGAGTGCATTATCGAACGCCACAGTGGACGAACACCCGGAGTTATGGTCTGGGGCGCCATAGCATATCATAGACGATCTCAATTGCTACGAATTGTGGGCAATCTGAACAGCAACCGGTATATCCGTGAAGTTCTACAGCCCGAAGCTGTTCCCTTCCTTCAAAGCTTGCCAGGCGCTGTATTTCAACAGGACAATGCCCGCCCTCATACTGCTCGGATTGTTAAATCCTTCTTTGCAGCGCAGCAGGTACAGCTTCTTCCTTGGCCTGCGTGTTCCCCGGATATGTCGCCAATTGAACATGTGTGGGATGTCATTGGTCGGCGTCTTGCTCGTGATCCTCGTCCTGTTGCGTCTGCAGACGAACTTTGGGTACGCGTACAAACGATATGGAATGCTCTTCCTCAGTCAGACATTCAAACTTTGTTTGACTCCATGCCACGTCGTGTAGCAGCACTTATTGCGGCGCGTGGTGGCCACACAAAATACTGATTCTGATCTCTTGTTCTTGTTTGTTTACTTTGAACATTTAATCATTTATTTGTACCACTACCACTCAACTGTGTATTAAATTGCATTCAATTATGACGATTCCTTCTTGGTGTTGCAATTTTCACAAACGTGAGTGTATATATATGCACTTATTTTATTCTTATATGTCGGTAAGTTGTGGATTTTTTTGCTTTAAAAATGATTGAATTATATCGTTCTTTTGTTCCGGTTAGGGTTTTTACGCCTTTAAGTAATTTGCATGTAATAGTTGAAAATTATGGATAACGAGGCTGCCATTTGTTTATATTTGAAACTCTTAATAGAGTAGGTAATTAAGTCAGTTTGTGCACCAACTTCAGCGTCTTTTTGCAGAGTGGGAAAAAAAGTAAACTTAAAAATATTCTGCACCGAAGTTTTGTCTTCTTGCCCGCTGGCCGATCGGCTTGTTTATGCCTAGAAACTCTAATTTTAATTTGAAAAAAAAAACATTTTTAACTGTTTTCAACTATATTTAGTGTTTTATATCTCTCTGTCTTTTACAATTTTTAATGAAGCAGCTTTGAATTTATATATATATATATATTTTTTTTTGCTTTGCCTCGAATTAAGAATTGAATTAGTTGAACAAGAAATATATCTCTAACAAAATTCGAGGAAATATGTTTAAATGAAATGCAGGAATAAATGTGTATATCTAGGAAGCTAGAAATATTCACGTATAGAAACCTCGTTAAAGATTTTTTTCCATCCGTTTCTGTCAGAAAAATAAGGAAACATTTTTTCGGCACATACCTTTCTTTTCTTCCCACCTAGCACTTGAACTTCGCATGAGGCACTGTGACTTTTGCTGCTTTTATCACAATAAAAACGCTTTAAAAACATAATTAGTAGATTTTCACTTGTCAAGTTATCAGGACTTCTGTAGATTCTAGTTGATTTTGGGAAACATAACTATAGTCCTGAGTAGGAAGAGGGAGCTTACTAAAAGCTATGTTCGTGCGTGTGTAGAAGACACAACAAAGATAAAGAGGGTTTAAATTACCCTTTACTTGCTTATCGATTTTACATACGTTCCCGGACTTCGGGATACAAAGACCAACCACTTGTGGTCTGAACGTAAAAGAATATAATACTACTAACTAACTTAAATTGAAGTAAGAGCTAACTTTTAAATATCTTACACAGATGACTAACACTAAGACTGGCCTTTTAACTTACTACGTTTGTAGTACGCAAACTGCGGAAAACTACAATACGTCTTTAAATTTCAAGAGGGTTAACCTCTAGCCTTAAAGGCGGACAGTAACTGATGGCAAGCTCGCGTGAAGACTCGTAGCAAAAGAGTTCTCTTTCCTTCCTTCTACTCTTGGCAAAAAGCCACAACTTAAATACTTAAGCGTTAGCAAGTACAATTTGCATAAACATATTCACGGGTTAATTCTGGCCGGAAGTGGAAAATAATAGATGATAGTAAAGTTTTAAAATAAAATAAACATTAGTTAAACTTAAGATCCTTACAAAGTCATTAAAAATAAACGAAAATAACGGATAGGATCATCCTACGAATCCACCAATATTAGCCATTAGCTAACGTATTTCATATGAAAACTGAATAACTTCAAATAAAAATATTATGAATACTTTAAAAATACATATTAATCTGAAAATCAAAAATATTTTCCTCATCTTTTTATTATTCATTCTAAAGGATACGGAAGTCTTTAAAACGTTTTTTAGCTGAAATGTGGAATGTCTTGTGAATATTTTAATGATGTCATTTAAGCAATCACTTTGAAATGGTAGCAAAACTCAAATTAGAATTTAGATCAACAAATTAGGCCCCTTTGAACATTTATTAATGTCTGTAAATCTTTTGCTGATAATTTACTTTTAAGCTCACTGTATCTTTACCAGCATTTAAGTTTCCGTACGTTTCTCCAACAATACTTAACTTTTACACCACAGTTTTAAACTTTAACGATTTAAATACCAGTTTACTTCAACTTCAAAATTAGCTCCAAATTGATGAAGGGAATTTTAGAAACTTCATGATACAAACAACGCGTGGCAACAAGCTTGAAAGCAGGGATTTTTACTGTTACGTACACCATTTGTCATCCAAAAATGAATAAAAATAGAAAATAGGCTGGCTTCTCGCCAGATGTTTGAATAATTTGATAAAAGCTTAATTGTATGGATTGACCATAAAGCTGAAGATTTCTCCTAGTTGCTCTGTTTAGTAAATTAAAATGGTTTCCAACAAATAGCTGATTGTTCGTGTTTTCTCAGAAAATATTTATAATCGGCCTCATTTCGTAGAAATATTTTATGATCTCCATAGATCCTTTTGTTTATTATTTTAATTTTCGCTATTTTTCTTCATATTGTTCATTAATACATGAAATTTTCATCTACGTGTTTTGAAATGGGCTTTCAGAGAAAGTGGAGTAGACTTTCCATTCTTCGTACTTAAAACAAAAGTGACGTGTACACCACATGACTTACTTGTACGGAATGTTAAATTATACGATTTTTTTCCTGCATTTTATTTAAATTTATTGAATTGAATTAAATCTACTTCATCAATAACGCATAAACTACAATAGAATAATTGCACTCTTAAAAATTCACTATATTTGTTACCATAGCGAAACTCTGGCGCTAGGTTCACTTAACAGCGTTTTATAACTCAGAACGGCGTTTATGCCTTCGTGGTGTAGTGGTCAGTACGCTCGACGCGTAACCGAGAGGTCCGTGGTTCGATTCCCGGCGAAGGTATTGCTCATTTTTCATGTCTGATGCTTCGACATAACCTAATGTCTCTACACTGGCGCCCGAACTAAAAAGGTGGTGGATGATGAACCCATTCATTTTATAACTCAGAATGCACAAAAATTATATAATCTGAAGAATTATCTAATCGTTGCCACATGTTCCATTCAAATACTATAATAAATATAAACGATGAATAAAAAAATTATAAACAAACAAATAAAAATTTGCTACCTACCAGTCGCTCGGGCTACCCATGGCAGAGGGCCATAACCATTACCTAGCAAACCCAGGACGTCATCTCCTCGGCCTACTAGAACCGGCTGCTCTAAGACATGCCAGACCCACGGGGTGGCCAATAAATGACCTTTCCGGGTCCTCCAAAACCACTAGGTTCATTACTAGGAACCACTAGGTAATTTATATACTCCTGTGGCCGAAACCCCCTGGCTAGGATCTGCAGGTTGATCCGTTTGTAAATAAAACCTAATTTCGTGTACCTAAAAATAGAAAGGTTTGAAATGAGGAATTTCGGATTATGTTTCATCACATATAACTGATCACGTGTAAAACTTGGTTTTTCTAAATTTATACTAATATGATTAAATGTTGCCCCTTTATTTTTTTGTTGCAATGTGTTATTAAATTTATCCCTTCTTTGGACTTCTTACTTAAGAACTCAGAGAGTACTCGCTGCAGTTCTTCAATATTCTAGGTCTCTATAAGACTATATTCTATTCTCTATAAGACTTAAAGATAGCACAATATAAATTTTTGGATGCTTAATTATAAGAGTTATCGTGGACAAAAAAAATTATCACACACATACGCACAGACAGACATAAGTGTAAAAATTGCAAAAAAAGTTCTGTGGGAATTCGAATTCGTATTTATTCTCTGAAAATTCACTATCAAATTTTTGGACTGAAATCATTTCCTACTTTACCAATGTAAAAGTGAAAATAATGTTATTGGGAATTGCATACATAGCTTTTTAAAAGCTTAGCTTGATAATCAATAACAGACAAATTAAATTTGAAAGATAAAGCACCTTATATTTTGCCGAATGGCAACAGAGAATCGAATAAAAATTGAAACAACGAATTGACGGTGGTGGACATTTTAAAGGGAATCAAGCATAATCATGTCTCGAAATTAATAGCCATTTTAGGTTAATAAATTAATTATTTGATCAATTTTATACTTATCGTTATGAACATTATGCTTGGTTATTTTCCTTTAGAGTTAAATGCACATTCATGAGGCATTTTATACATTTTAAGCATTTATGCTAGTGATTTAGTTAAGTTGTCAGGACTGAGTGTTCTGTGCATATTCTTGGCAAACATCTTTGTGAAAGTCCTTAAAGTCCTTAAGTCCTGATCTGGAACAGGGAGCTGAATGCAGCTATGTTCTGGTGGTAGATACTGTGATTAAATGGTAGAATAACTGCACTTGAAAGGGATTTAAAATCCTCTTTTATTAAATCAATATTATTTACAAATCACTTCCCAACTCGGGAGGGATACAGAAAGTAAAAGACCACACTTGGGTCTAAAGTGAACAATCATCTAAATCTAAACTAAAACTAAATAGAAATTAAATTAATCTTTGCTCACAGAGCTATACGCGGAGTTGGCCTCTAACTAAATGGTGAGTAGCAAGAATTACTAATACTAGCGCACTTGGATCTATTTCAATAAGCAATCACGTAGCAAGCACTATGGCTTAGAATTTAGCTGCTAGCCGGTCAGGCGAACGTCGAATAGAATGACCGTGATCTGAGACTAAAAGCTCTCTCACACTGAGAGGTTTCTACCTGTAGTTTAAATAGCACTTGACTCCACTTCAAATTAGCATAAGTAGAAAACGCGCTTCTTCTAACGGGAAGTTGAAACATGAGAAGAGATAGAAAGATTTAAATTAAAATAAAACTTTGTTAGTTTAACTAAAACCTTACAAAGTTCTCATTCATTTCCATACATTTCTGTGTAGTAAATATAAATTGGAATTAATTTGAGTAAATAATTTTCCCTATTGAGTAATACAAAGAAAAAGCGGAAATTATAAATCAAAATAATTAATATTTCATAAATTAAGCCCAATTTTTATTTCCTCATTCTTTTAATAAGCGCAATGATTTTAACGCAATGAACTTTCTTCATCCACTTAAAATCTTTATATTAACAGAAATTATTTTATATAATTATGAATTTAATGAAGCAATTTGTCGGAGATCAAACAAAATAAACTGAAAATTTAAATTCTGAACTTTATAGAATTTAATTTCAATCCATCATTTCATAATTTCGTTTTTACGCTCTATATCTTTCAAAACCTTCTATAAATCAACAGAGGCGTAATATGAAATCTGAGTTTTCTTCGCGAAAAAACATTTCAAAAGCAGCTAATTATCCTAAATATATTCGGCATTCGGAAGAAAAAAATCTGATGTGAACACCATATGACTTCACTCTGTATGGCTCACTCATATGACTCACTTCTGTATGGCCTGTTACATTCGACGCATTTTTTACTGAACTTCATTTAAACTTATTTCCGCGAATTTCATTAGACATATATTTCTCATTCGATTAATTCAGACCTTACTTCGCGGCAAAGCAAAAATACACAAAACCTCAAAACATCTTCATTAAAAAATGTAGAATACAGTTAAAACAGTTAAAAAAATTCTTATAATTAAAATTAGAGTTTCTATGCAAAAACAAGCAAATCGGCCAGCGGCAAGAAGGCAGATTTTTCAATGCACAAAACTGAAAATTTACTTATGGTCCCACACGGCAAAAAGACATTGAAGGAGGCAGAAACTGACTTAATTCACAACTCTACTGATTTTCAAATGTAAACAAATGGCGGTTCTTTGGGCTTCCTTTACTTAAACTTTTAAATTGTTGATAACTCTACAACTATTGCATGCAGATTAACTAAAGGCATGAAAACCTTACCCGGAACGTAAAAACCACTTAATTCAATGAACGCTTAACCGAATTATAAAAATTCTCTGTTTCGGAAACAGGAGAATTAGAACTATGTAGCACTTACTACCTCGATGTCAGCGAAGCTAGACATTCGCCCTCGTCAGGATAAGAACTACGAATCCTCATTTTAGCTAGATGTGCGTGAAGACAAACCTCCCATTTCCTGAGGAGGATTTCTTTGGAAGCATTTTCGTCACGCATGAAGACACTGGACTGACAAGTTTGACGACTTAGAAAAACGCCTGGTTGCTGAAGTGACTGTTTTTATCAGTCAGTTTCCTTCGCCAAGTGATCTTTTTTTTTTCTGCGTTCAAAGAATAAAGGAACCCACTAGCAACTGAACAGTAAAATCACTGAAGATTGGTAATTCAGTCAGTGGCTCGAATGCCGGCGAATGGGCTGCCTGCACAGGCACTTTCATGGTTTTCCCCACGTTCAACCCTTAGAAAACCGACGCCTTCGCTAACATGTATGCTTAAAATGACGAAACACCTGTCCTGTCAATTGCCCATCCACTGCGTTTCCTCCTCTCCCTTTCCATTAAAGCACAAAGAGGTGTGAATATTTCAAATAGCATCCTTTCTACTTCCTAAGAAAGAAGCTTTCATTAGCCTTTTAGGACAAGCTGTCTGCATTTTACGGAGGACGGGACGCCCGATGTACACCATAGGTTGACAGGCATATGTCCATCGCCCCCCCTTTGTCTGTTTTTATCAGCTCCACCATAGCCGAGGGAACGGACAAGCCAGTACCAGTACGGTCCCTGTCGAGCCTGAACCCATCCTAGGTACAATACCCGGGTTCTAGTCCTGTGAAGAATAAGGTACAATAGTACCTGATATTTTGCCCCCGTGGTTGAGACTGTCTAAGTACAGATCCTAGCCAGTACTTCCCAGGAATTCTCCTGAGTCAACCCCCGGGGGGGATAAGCTGTCTGCAATAAACTGATACAATGAATTTGGGGAAACTGCACCTGCTACAGCATACTTAAGGGGAAGGGTAGAATACCACAAATCAATCTCGGCCGTTTCGGAATTGTTGTGGTCTTTGAATGAAAGGCCGCCTCGAGGCGATTTGGTCTTCAAAGCATGAATGTATATAGGAGCCAGTTTCCAGTAGAAGTACTCCACGAAGGCATTAATTCCCTTAGGCGGATAACCCTTGAGTGCTTTGTCATAATCAAATGAACTAAACCAATCCAAAATAAATGACGAAGTTAATTCAGTAAGACCATCTTTTTTTTTTCGAAGATAAAAATAAAAAGAAAAAAGAAAGTTGTATGTTAATAAAATGCTAGAGAGAAATTTTTTCAATTATTTCTTTTTCATCTGATGAATTTTATGATTAATAGCCCTCCCTTTATTTTTGCTAATTTTATCGAGAAAAATCTGTGCCTTCACAATAATTCCTGATACTGATGTCCCAATTTTCTATTTGGCCCTGTTAGACTTAATACCAGCAGAGCGTGTGCGGGCTCCAGTTTCAAATGATGTTTCTTATTTCAGAAACATTCCTGTATATTATTCGAACAAATCAAAATGTTAAAAAAAAAGAAACAAAAGTAGAAAGAAATAATAAAAAAGTGGAAGACGAGATTTCCAACAAAGAGAATTTTGAATTTCGTGGAAGAAATATATAAAGTATTTATCCTAGTAGTATAACTCATGAAGTATTTAGAGTAGTAGCTTAATGTTTGGCTATAAAAGGTAGTTTTTTGTTGGGTTTTTTTTTAAAGCTCCGAGGGGAAAAAAAGAAATGTAATGAATTTTTAAATTTACAGCCCTCAATTATTTTGCTACCAACATTAATAAATTAATGAAGTGCAGATCATAGAATGTTAAAGTTACACAGTTCTTAGACTTCAAAGTTACATTGAATGTCTAGAAATAAAACTCCAGGAGAGGGAAAAACGTTTTGGGTGTTTTTTGTAAAGGTATTGCACTTAAAACTTGTTGTGATAAGCTGAACGTTTTGAAATGGCTTAGTGAAACTGATTTTTCCCCTACAGTATCTTATCTGTCCCTTAGTAGAAAACTACTGAGCAAATCTGAAGGATTTCCTGCTTTATACTACACTTTATTAGCTAACAAATATGCGTACTTTTTCAATTTATAGTAACTGCTGTTGTGAATTAATATAAATTAAGAATATTATTAGAAAAGTGTATTCTTTGTAAATTTTGATTGCAAAAGCTATGTAAGAAATTATCCTCTCACCCAGTGCCTGTTTACATGATATATTGGTAGAACGTCCAGCTGAGAGATGGATTTTATTTGATTATTGCAAAGCACTCGAGGGCTATTTGCCTAAGGGGAAGGATGCCTTCAGGGAAGACCTTCTAAGGGAAACTGGATCATATCCACGTTACGCATGAGAAAAACCACGAAAACAGTCATGCAAACAGCTTGTTGGTCGGGATTCAAACCCCAGAGTGAACTACCAGTGTAACGATTTTACCGCTCGGTCACTGCTGATAGCTGAAAGCTCTGTGGTTCGAATCTCTACGGGGGGATAGACCATTTTTCGTGATTCCTAAAAATATAATAGCTCTTAAACTTCGCGTTATTTTCTTACTTACTGATTGGAGTTTTACCAAGTATTCATAATAATGATAATAATAAAGAAGGAGAATAGCTATAAAGATAATCGAAACATCTGATTGTGAAATTAAGCAACAAACACACTGGTATGGAAGAAATGAGGTAAAAAAGATAAAACCACTGACACTTTTGGCAGAAACATATCACCGATCGTGTAAAAAAATTAATTATTTCCTGTAGTTAATTTCGAGACTGATTCGTGGTGGCAAAACGAACTATACCTACGAATGTTAGTACTTACGTATTAACCACGTTAGTGAAAGTCGCCAAACTGCGGAATGTTGCAAACTCTTGCAAGCAAATGCCTTAATTATTCTTCAGACAACCATGCTCATAGCAATTTTTCAGTCAAGCAACTTCGCTATTTTCGTTTGCATTCTTCTTCTTACATTCCAATTCAAACGCTTTTTACAGACCTAATCGCTAAAGTTTTTCTTCTTTAAATTCAATTTTAAAGTATCTTCTTGTGAAATTAATCTGCAGTCGAAGAAAGGTAAAATAGTGAGGTAAAATATTTTCAGAACTAAAGTTTTTGCCGCAGAATTTAAAAAAAAAAAAAGGAATAATGATGAGACAGGAGAGTTTAAGTGGGTGTGTGATACAGAAATTTTGAGTAATGCTGAGTTGTGCACTTCTTTGATGTTTTTTAAGCGAAAATAGATCGCTGTGTACATAGGAAGATTAACAGCGCAAAAAAAAGTACAGAAATGAGTTCGCGAAAATGTGTTTTACTTTCCTAATACAATATGTAATCTTTGCTTATTAATTAAAATTTTATTTTAAATTGCTGATATGTTTTCCGCTAAATATGTTAATAACGTTTGCTAACTTACGTTAAATTTCGAGAGTCTGGGAATCTTAAAAAAAAAAAAGTCACGAAATAAACACTCGATAAGTAAGTTTTGCCTTTTCGTCTGAAAAATCGCCAAACTTCGCTAAAGTGGTTGCTTTAATACATAAAAACCCAAATATGTACGTGATTATCTTCATCACGGAGACCCTATATGAATACCTAATCCACTTCCCAAAGTAGTGTTAGCTCTTGAATATTCTTTCCATTCGATAATAATCCTATTTCTTGCTCTCTCGTACGGGGATGCTGAATAGCTGTATTTTTCAATCTATTGTAATATGTATGAATATGAATACATATCTCATGCAATAAGATTTTAATTTTTACCTGTATTTTGTCATCACGACAGGTTTTTAATGTTTATTAGACCAAAAGGGACATTAGTCCCGAATGCGATATTAGTCTCAAACGGCATTTTGCGTTGAATCACTATAAACGGTAACTATAACGGTAATATAAACTATAACTTGCGAGACCAGAATTTCTCACACTTCGCTTCAGTTTTGTTTATAAATCAATCGCACGCGGTTTTGACACATTTCATAAGTATATGATATTTAATATGAATTTTAAAATTTGAAATTTTTTTTTTTTTTTTTTTTTTTTTTGGAATTGGTATTTGTGAACCGGCACTAATTCTTTTTTTTAATCTATTAAATTTTCAGAGCTATTCTTTTTTGCTGAAAACGTTTGCTATTGAGCCTAAATGTGGCAGTCTTCGTTTTGCTATTTAAAATCAATTTAAGAAATAAGCCTTCTTCTTCCTTGGAAATAGAAACAGAAAATGACGAAATATGTAATCATAGAAATGTTTCAACAGTGGTCCAAAATCCCAGAATAATGATTTGAAAAAGAATGCAAAACAAAGTGGAATTAAAGTAAAAGATGGTAGAATTAACATTACATTAAATTTTCTGCTTCGATTGCAAAAAGATAAGCATTTCTGAAACGAAAGATTAAACTATGTTTCACTAAAATACTGTACATATATACATACATTATAAATAAAAATTTAATGTTCTGTAATGGTCAAATTATAAATCTAAATCTTATTGAAATAGCTGTCGTATAATACAGATAGAAAGAAAACAGCATTTAAAATCTGCTTTAACATTACTCATTTCTTAAAATCATAAAGAAATGAAAATAATTCTTGATAGATTTTCAGGAGAAAAAGCGTTTACTGAAATTGCAATCAAATTAAAAATTCAAAAATATCGCAGAGTAGGAAATAAATGAATTTTCTTTTACATCCAGATTGCTTCAGTGTGAGACTTATAAGCAACTATATTGTCGTCCCTGCTTATTAAAAATTTATTTATTTTAATATAAGCGCGTTAGTTTTACATAAATATAAACGATATTTTATTAATATAATATGTGAATGGTTATAATATTTAATTTTAGTTTATTGTTCCAAAAATAAAATTCCTTAAAAGTTATGTATTTAAATGTAGGATTATCTCCATTTACCTTGTAGAATTATATGCTGTAAATAACGTCGTCTTTATTTGCAGAGAATTCAACGAATTTTCTTACTGCAACTGTTCACCTTCAAGCCTCTCGGAATTACTTTACATCTATTCGTTGTCCTGCGTTGGCAACACGCTTTGGATTTGTCGCCCATAGAATTCGGTTGCTAGAGTAGAGTTGATCTGTAATTGTTTAAATACTCATTTTTAACTAAATAATGCTATGACATTATTATTAGCTCTTTTGTATGGATATTTAATTTTTATATATTTACAATTTGATTTGTATTAACGAAGAGTAGTTGAATTTATGAAAGGAATTTCAAAATGTAACTTTTCACTCAACTTTGGCGCCATTTGACTAACGGCCAACAAACACCATCTTAAAATCGATATTAAATGGTAAATGTTATTACACATCTATTAATAATTCAAGTTGTTTGATTTTTGAAGCATAAATGTAAATTTTTATTGAAAATAGAACTGTTCTACAGAATAATAATTTATATTTCGAAAAATATTTCGACTATGAAAAATTTTTTCATACTCACCGAATTCAGAGGCCTGTCAAACTACAATGAAAATCAAATGTTTGGTTAGCTAAGTAATTATTTAAATTAAATGCATTAAGAATTCAGAAGTAAAGTATTTCCTCTTTCTTAATGAGAAAAATTTCTTCTTCGCTTCCCTTGGTACAAGTCATATATCAAACGTCACAAGAGGGAAAAAATTCACTTAACTTGTTTTGAAAACTTACGGATCTTTGAAGGAGTTTCATTTAGGAAATCTTGTGAGACATTAGTCAAGAATGTTTGATCTAGCGTCTTTTACCACAACTCAAAAGTTCACCTAAGTGTTAACTCAAATGATTCATCGATTAATAAGAGTTATTTAGATTAAGCGTACACTTCTTTTAGGACTCCCAAAGTTTTCGTTTATGTTTGACTAATCTATACTTACAGTGTCTCACAAAAGTGATGGGACACTTGTGCTTTACAAAAGGAAACTGTAGTAAAATAAATTTTAAAAAAATGGAAAAATTTTTGTGGGTGTATTTCATACTTAAATTTAGTAACAATTATTACATAACATACATTTTCTCAAAATATTAATTTAATAAAAATACAATTGTTTAGAACGGAGCAAAAAATGGCTCACATAAAAGATGGGACACTTACTTTTCCATCAAATATTATCCAAAAATTTTACTTTTTAAAAGGTTTTAATATTTTGTTGGATTTCCTTTTACTTTTAAAGCATGATCTAATCTTCTTAAGACGGATTCTACTAATTTTTTTGTGATTTCTGGAGTGATTTTACCCCATTCTTCTTGAAGCACCGATTTTAATTGTTGTTTTGAAGAAATGGTGTGTTTGCGAATTCTTGATTCCAATTCTTGGCAAATATTCTGTATGGGATTTAAGTCTGGAGATTGTGGTGGTGTTTTTATTATTTCAGGACAGCAGCCAGAGTCTAACGTTCAAAGCAGTGTGCTTGGGGTCATTATCCTGGTAGAATTTAAAATCGTTATGAAGGCTCAATTTTCGTGCTGAAGATTTCAAATTTTGATTTAATATGCCAATATACTTGTACTGAACCATTATACTGTCAATAAAAACAAGATTACCAACTCCAGCGGACGACATACACCCCCATACCATAACTCCTCCTTCACCATGTTTTACTGTTGGCACCAAGTTCTGTTTGCGAAATTCTTCCCTAGGTTTTCTCCACACCAAGATAGAACCAAATACGTATATTAAATTTACTCTCATCAGCAAATACAACTTCATTCCAGTAATCAGAATTCTTATTTACGTTGGATTTTGCAAAAGCCAGTCTGAGTTTTGTATTCTATTCACTTGCGAAGATTTTTTTCCTGGCTGCTATACCGTGATATCCAGTAGATCGAATTACTCTTCTAATAGTCTCAGGATTAATAATTACTCCATATAATGCTTGTAAATCAGCAGCAACTTTAGGAGCACTCATTCTTGGATTCTTTTTAATATTTCGAACGATAATTCGCTTTATTCCATTGGATAGCTTTGATAGTCGGCCAGGTCTTCTTTTATCCTGAATCATATGATTCTTTTTATATCGTTTAATGATATTGAAAACTGTTGAATGACTGAAGTTAACTGTTTCAGCAGTTTCTCTAATAGATTTTCCACGTTCAATATGCAAATTAATAACTAATTTTCGAATTTCAGGCAAAGTTTCTATTCGTTTAGCATTCATGGCTGCACAGAGCTAAAAAAGACAAAAATTCCAAAACAAACTGGAGAGAAATAATGCAGACGATTTTATAAATTATTGCCAATTGCTTTTGAGTAAAAATAAAAACCCCAAAAAATATTTTTATTGCTTACTTTAGACTATTTTTGTTGCATAGTCTAATGGTGTCCCATAACTTATGTGAGCCATTCCCATAACTTATGTGAGCTCCGTTCTAAACAATTGTATTTTTATTAAATTAATATTTTAATATTTTGAGAAAATGTATGTTATGTAATAATTGTTACTAAATTTAAGTATGAAACACATCCACAAAAATTTTTTACATGTTTTTTAATTTATTTTATTACTGTTTCCTTTTGAAAAGCAGATCTACCTTATCTAGTAGCACCTTTGCTAATAAGAAGTTAGCAGTCCCTTAAATAAACTATTCAAGGTATGAATATTCATTTCAACTGATTGCAAATCAATTAATAACCTTATTACTTTAAACTACAAATTTTTATAGCAGCCCCTTTTGACACAATCATGTGTTTTCCCGGTTCCCCCTTGAACCGGAAAAAAGGGGGAACCTACCCCTGATTGTGTCTCCTTCTATTTCATTAACAATGAAATCGCTTACAGCTCTATATATTTATTCATTCTAATGAAGAATATACATGGTAAAAAGTGTCCGTGTCCCATCACTTTTGTGAGACACTGTATTTTTTCACAATTATCAGTTTCAAGTTAAAATATGTAAAATTATAAGATTTTAACATAAAGCGTAATCTGTGAGTTAAGAATTTTGAATTGGCAACATTAGAGAAGTATTCTCCGAGATTCAGCAAACTTCGAACCTCATAACCTCATATTTACTAATTACTGACCTTTCTTTGATAAGAGTTAATAATTCTGGTAGATGTTGAAAAAAAATCACATATCTCCTCACAGTTTAGCTCTAGTTAGAAGTGACCAAAATTTGAGCCGTGATTTTGAGTATGTTTATTTGATCAGTTGAAACTCACAAGTAGTAGTGGACAGTTTTTGTTAATTTTGAAACTAATTGAAGAAAATCTACAAAGACTTCTAAAGTAAAAATACAGTTCATCTTTTATGTAGATTTAGCAGATTTTCAGGTTGATTTTTAGCCCAAAGGAGCGTTAGTTCAGAAGGGCTATTAATTTCGTTTTGGCATTTTGCGTCGATTCACTGTAAATATCCGTATCACTTTTGAAACTGTTGCCTCCAAATATTATCGCCCGCTGTTATATTTAAAGATATTAAATAATGAAGAATCTGCATAAATATATGTATGTTTCTCTCACTGTGATAAAACAACAGTACCTAGAGCTATCAAATTTTGAATAACGTAATCCTCCTCCAAATATGGACATCTGGAAGCCCAAATTTGGAATTTGTTTTATTATCGATTTCACATTTTGCAGCTCTTTAACCAATTTTTGATTAAGAGAATCAACGATTTCAAAGCGAGCAATGGCAACATTGTACGAAAAAAAATTTATATCCAGTGCGCGAGACTGTGTATCTGAAATTCTAAAGATGTATTTAGTTTAAAATTATTTTTCTATATTGTTGTTGAATTCAATTGTTTGGTTTAAGTGCAAAGAACATGACATTTAGTAAATAAAGGTAACACAGAAAACGTTAAAAAAACGGCCCTTTGGCCGTAATGTAAAATCTGAAAGCTATCGGATTTTTTTTCATTTGCCTGCATTTATTAATTTTAGTTAGTTTGTTATGATGATAGTTCATTGGAGCAAAGTAAGATTAATCACTGCAATAAAGCTATGTTAAACCAAACTACCAAAGCCTTTTTCTAGTTTAATCATCTGTTTTCCCCCTAAAATATTTTTTCTCTCTTATAGCAATGAAAAAAATGTTTTCAATTTTATGAACAACGTTAACGATTGAAAAAATTAAAGATACAAACTCAATGAGTAATCGCTTTCAGAAGAGTGACTGTGAAGACAAGCCCACACATATTAAAGCTCATACCTTCTGAAATCACCATCCATAGTTTCCATCCTGTTCGATAATGGAGAATCAGAAATCAAACGAATTCTCCAGTGGAACTCCTCAAACAATTTATGTGTAATTGTCAGAAGTCTGATACAGAAAACAGAATTCTGCCCATAATTGTTTTCTTTGATGAGGGACCATATCAGAATTTCACTCGAAACGCACTTAGCTTTTCTATTTGAAATCAGAGAGAAATGAAGAGCAAATTCTGCTTATTTTTAAACTCACAAGCAGCAACAATTACAGGGAAAATACTTCTAAAAGATGTTTCATTAACCTAAATGGTCGGATTTCAGCTAGAAGCTGGTTCGGTAACTCGAACTGCTTTCAGCTGACCTAGGAGTTGGTTAGTTTCTGTTAAGAAATGAGAATCAAATAATTTGATCTTGATAGCATGATTTGAGGAATCCTGAAGCTCTGTAATGTAATGTAACTTAGTACTCATTTCAAAACATAATAAAAAAATATGAAAGCTTTCAGATTTTACATTACGCCCAAAGGGACGTTTTTTTAACCTTTTGTGTGTTACTTTTTTTTATTAAATCTTCTTTGCACTTAAGCCATAAAATTCAATTCAACAGCAATACCTCAAAATAATTTTTAAATGAGCATTTCTTTAAAATTTCAGTTCGTGCGCTGAAGATACTAATGTTTTTTCGGGTTTTTTTTTGCACAGTTTTGCCATTGCTCGCTTTGAAATCGTTAAATTTGTTAATCAAAAATTTGTTGAAGGGTTACAAAATATGAATTCGATAATAAAATAAATTCCACATTTGGGCTTCCAGATGCCCTTATTCGGGTGCAGATGCACGTTATTCAAAATTGAATGGCTCTAGGCACCACTGCTTTATCACAAAGTGAGAAATATACATATATTTATGCAGATTCTTCATTATTTAATTTCTTTAAATATAACACAGTGCGATAATATTTAATTGCAACAGTTTGAAAAATGAACCGACATTTAAACTTTTCAACGCAAAATGCCAAAACGAAATTAATAGCCCTTCTTGGGCTAACGCTGCTTGGGCTAAAAATTATTTTTGCACAAACAACCAAATCCAAACAAGTACTAAAGTTCAAAATACAGAATTCTTTCATGTTAGAAGAATTTATGTTCACGTTGTTTTACGTTGTTTTATCACAGCGCGTGCTGATACGTGCATTTTCAAAAGTAATGCTGCCTTCAAAAAAAAATCTTACAAATTATTCGATATACACATAAATGAAATACGAATATTACTCAACAGAATTGATTTTATTCGCATGTTTATACAATAGACAGTTCTCATTATACAGGAGCCATTCCTTTATTTCTTCGGGAAGTTCCGGAATGTTAGAACGTCTGGTCACCTAATGACATTTTTTGTTGCACTGATTGGAGGTGAAGGTCCTGTAGTGTACTACAGATTTTCAACCCTTTGGCATAAGGTGACACCATTTTGGAGGACATAGAAAAATTTCTTTACCAATGTCAGATGCGAAGAATCTGTCTTTCCATGTAGTCCTATATATATTTCAGTGAAAGCCGATTTTGTGGTCTGCGGGACCAAGACAAGATCTCCACAATCTGAAAAACAGCCGCAACCATATGCCTGATATGTACTCGGACATTGCTCTGCTAGGATGTTCCAGTGTAGATGGTAGCCGTGCAAAGAACAACGAAGATGTTTTGTTGCACTGATTGCAGGTGAAAGTCCTGTAGCGCAAAATACTATAGATGTTCAACCCTTTGGCATAAGGTGACAACATTTTGGTGTACATAGAAAAATTTCTTTACCAATGTCAGATGCGAAGCATCTGTCTTGATAAATGTCTAGATTAGTCTAATGACATCATTTTTCTAGCTTTCGCAACTTTCCTCCTTAACGTCCTTCAGC
>KK118118.1:139187-170714 GCA_000611955.2 Stegodyphus mimosarum | reverse complement strand
TTTTAAGGTGTGGCGCCCGTTCTATATCACCAGGTGAAAGTCCTGTGCTATGTTGAGCAAAATGCATATTTTCAAGCCTTTTCACCCATCAGTCGTCATATGTATATTCGATCATCATTTGTACCCGAACAAAAGTGGGAAGCCTCAGTGAAGACTACACACCTCCGTTCAACTTCCCAGTCATATCAGGCGGGGCACCAACAAAGCCTGTTCAAGCATGCTTTAAGTGTAAGTGGTATGGTCGTTTTGGATGCCAACTACGAAGCCCAAATACATGGATATGATGAAGAGCAGTATTATTGGACATATGTATGCAAACTCTGTGTATTGCCCGGAGAGATGGGAGGACTAACAGTTTTTGCCGCGCTATGTAATGATTTTTCCTTGGAATCGTTATTCCTAGACGATCTGCTTGTTCTTCGCGCCACCGACATGCGCACTATGAAACTATGCTAATGTGATGCATTACTTCCATTATAAGGTATTTCTCCCGTCTTATCATGCCTTCTTGGTGTAGTGGTCAGCAGCTCGGCGCGTATTCGAGAGGTCCGTGGTTGGAGTCCCGGCGAGGACATTTCTCATTTTTCACGACTCCTGCTTCGAAATAACCTAATGTTTCTACAGTGACGCTCGAACTAAAAAGGTTGTGGATGATGATTCTCCACCGCCAGGATTTGGCGATTGGGTCCCCTAATCTCCAGTCGGCCTTTAAAAGAGAGAGTATATAAGGTATTTCTTCCGCCTTCTTAGCATGCCTTCGTGGATAGCGGTCAGCACGCTCGGCGCATATTCGAGAGGTTCGAGTCTCGGCGAGCGCATTGCTCATTTTTCACGCCTCCTGCTTCGAAATAACTTAATGTCTTACACCAGGTCTATATGATGTTAAATATAATCAAAGCAGTCAGTCATAGAAAATGAAATACAAACTCTACGGAAATAACATACACGAGTACTGAAATTATGAAAATTATGATTATGTAACAAACACACTTAAGTACCATAAAAGGATAACTCGCAGTATTAATAAAATACTTTTTAGCAAGCAGTTATTAATATTTCGTATGACACATATATTTACATATATTAAGTCTTAACTTTCTTTCTTTTCGCCATCGACGGAACAGCTGGCCCACTGGGTTAGTTTTTAATGGTACGTTTGTTATGATCATAATTTTGATTGACTTAAATTAGGAAGGTTTAATTAATTAAGATACAATAACACGCCGAACAATTATTAATTTAGAAGTCAAACAACAAAAATCAGCGTTTTATTTTCAAATTTTCACAAGACTAGTTTCGATGGTTTTACCGAACCAGCATCCTAAGCTGCAAAAGCGCAAATGAATGAGATAAGATATAATGATTAGATAAGATAAGAAAGCCTGGACAGGAGACAAGCTACTGGCGCCATCTGTTGATGAAACCAGAACTAAAACATAATTTCTTTAAAGGCTGAAGGCAAAGATGGATTGGAATTTTAGTGTCATTAACTAGAACGGAAAGATTTTTTTTAATATGAAATGCCTCTAGAAAATCCAGTTCACCAATGGGAGGTGTTTTTTAAATAATTTTGACAGCATAAAAATTGAAAGTGTGATTTTTGGACCAACAACGTTGGGCAACAGAAGACTTCTGTGTTTCCTTTTTTCTAACATATGCCTCCTTAACGCGAAATTTTAAGGCTCTCTTAGTTTGGCCAATGTAAATTAAACCACGCTGGCAAGGAATCCTGTTCATTTGCACTTTTGCAGCTGAGGCTGATGGTTCAGTAAAACCATCGAGACTAGTCCTGTGAAAATTTGAAAATATAACGCTGATTTTTGTTGTTTGACTTCTAAATTAAAATTTAATTAGTATATTTTTAGGTAGATTAGATGAATTAGAAAGATTTAATTAGTATATTTTTACGCTCCTTCAGAAACGCTGAAATATAATTCCTCAACTGAAAAACCATAGTGTCAGCTTTTAATAACATTCTGCAAAATTAAGAAAATGAAATTTAAAATAGTAAATAAATACAGCAAATATACCAAGGTACCATAATCTATTAAAAACAAAACGAAATATTAAAAATATCGTTGTACATAAGACATGGTTTTAGGTATCAAATATGATACCAAAGCAGAGCGAAAAATGCCGTACTAAAAGGAATTTTTAAGTTTCCTGTTTTTTCCTTTATTATTTTTTTTTTTTAATTTCCTAACGGATTCAATTAAATGGCGCATAATGTCAGCATTTTAGTGTGTCAGATTACAGACAACATTTTTTTCCCTCTCCTTTATCCATCGCATGATGAGACTCTTACGTCTCTTTAGCAGCGGTAATCTTTTTTCTTCTTTATCTTTGGTTTTGTATCGCATTTTTTGGGTTTTTCTAGAAACTCTCGGGAAAGAAATAAAGGATTATTCGCGTTTCCTGTGCGCGGGATCCTTTTCCTGAATAATCTATCACACATAATCCTTTTTCAAAAGCATTTTGTCCGATCCTCCGGAATTTATCGCGAAAAGCGGTTGCCAGATCCCTAGCGACAAACAAAGTCAATTCTGATCGCTTGGCCCTTTTCCGCTTTTCCTTTTTTAAATGGGTCTTTAATCTCTCTCGATCGTTTTTCTCTTAGATATATATATATTTGTTTATTTGTTTCGCCTTTTTTTTCCGCCTTCCCTTCTAGCTTTATTGTGACCTTTACCCCTACCGTCAAATGTACAGAAACAGCGACGCGAACAAGATTCTTGTGGAGCGTATGGAAGATTCCATTGGAACGATTTTCCGTGATACAGGCGGAATGTATTTTATCGTGGGTCTCTTCTTTTCTCGCTTTTATCACTCTTATTGGCGATTTGGCTGATGTTCGCGCCATGGTTGTTTTAACTGCACCGTGGAAATGAAAAAAAGACATTGAATTCAGTTTAGGGTAAATCCCCTACCATTTTATAAAACGGCCAAATAGTTGCAGCGACACTTACGGGCAATCTCACCGACCATAAATTCTCATAGCAGAAACTACGCAGTAGAGTTGTTATATTCTGTTCGTGGCACCTTTAGTAGAATATTTCTGCAATGCAATTGTTTCTATCACATGAAGCTGATAGCAAAGTTTCCGCCTAAGTATTACACTAGGGGTTATATCCAAAATGTGCCTAAGACATGAAATAACTGTAACGACCCACTTTCAGAAATAACTTCATATTGTTTCTCAGTTAGTGTGTTACCATTACAATGTATGTGAAGTTTTATAAAGACCTTTAAATTTTTTCTAGCAGAATGAGCGTTTTTTTATTAAAATGCTTGTTACTTCCTTTTTACTTCGTACAATACTTAATTTTTACATCCTTGTACGAAGTAAAAAGGAAGTATTGTAAACGCGAAAAATTTCGGGTATCACATTTTAAAGGAAATATCCATTTTCACGCTATTGAATGCAGTTTAAGGATGTGTTTGCATGACATCTGTACGTAAGGACAGAATAAAGTGCTCTTTTTCTTCAAACGAATTATAAAACTGATTTAAAATGGATTCAGAAGGAACTTATTCGTGCCGTCTGTACGTACGTACGTATGTATGTATCTCGCATAACTTTAAAACGAGTAGTCTCAGAACGCTGAAATTTTGTATATGTGACTGCTATAACATGTAGTTGTGCACCTCCCTTTTTGTTTGCAATCGGTCGTACCAAACGTATATGAATATATACATATATATGTACCCACTCTGTTACTCATGATCACTCTGTTACTCATGATAAAAAACTGAGCTCCGTGAGCTCAGATTTTTTATTCTTCTATGTTGGTAAACTGTGCATTTTTTGCTTTCAAAATGATTGAATTATGTGTTCTTACCTTCCGGTTAAAGAGTTTATGACTTTACTGATTCCCCAGGCAGCATGCATTCGTATATTGCACTAGAAAAATACGTACAATTTACGAATGGCCCTTCGTATAAAAAACATTACGTTAAACGTAAAAATATCATGAAAAGTGTCCAGAAAAAAATAGTAGATATTTACGTATATTTTTACGGTATAATATACGAAAGCTTTAAGTAAAATTTAGGTATATTTATGCGAAAGGTTGCCGTTCATTAACTTTACGTATAATATACGTAAATTTCAGTTATTTACGTATATTTTTACTAAACATTTACGTATATTTATCGCATATACGTAAATCTTTCCATTTTTTTACTTCGTATATTTTTAGTGAAAATTTACGTAAATTCGAGCAATTTTTTTTACTTTTCACAAGCGTATACTTTATGCAGAAATTTAAGTACATTTTTCGTTTTTCTTTACTATGCATATTAGAAATCATTTTTCATGAATTCTAAACATTTTTCACAGGTTAATACCATATTTCTATCATTATATGCAGATAATACACGCATAATACGAATATAAAAACGCCATTTTAAACGCATTTCATTTTCTTAGGCCGATGCATTTATTTATATAGCGACAATGTTTAAAACACTCCATCCACACATTTTTTCCCTGAATGTGCTGAAATTTTCCACAATTTGTTAAATATAATAAGCTAAAATAAGAAACCAAAAAGAAGTTGTTCATTAAGTAAAACAATTTTCTAAAAATGCATTAATATTGTAGAATTTTATATTAAAGGAGTTACTGAAATGGAAAAATTTAGATAATTTTAGAGTCATTTAAAGCTATAAATTTTTATTTAAAAAATTCATGCATGATCAAATAACTAAGCAAATTTAAAAAATAAATTACTTTTGTATTTTTAACTTGAGAAAAATAAATAAGAGACACCTACCTTTTTTTTTTCAGATTACAACTTCTTACATTCATAAAAAATACACCTCTAGTTTTCTTTGCAGATATTCTAGTTATGTGTCAATCTCTACGAAATTTCCTCTTTATTAATGACCCTTTTATTTTTTTGTTAATTTAATGTTTCACAAGTAATCGTGTTTCAAGATATAGTGAAACTCACCAGAAATTTATTTTTTTCCCACGTCATTTTGAAAGTATTTTTGTTGAGCTAATACTTTAATATTATACATATTTTGAAAAATAATATAGACTAAATGATATAGTATATATGGCAGTCTCTAAAATTTTGGTTTGATATGTCTCATGTAAATTGAAAGCCAACTTAAATCAATAAATAATAATAAAGGATAAATAAATTAGAAACAATGACTGCTAAAAAAAACAAACCTCTTAATGCTATTATTCAGAAAATAGTCAATGGAATTTGAATGCCACTCAGCGTAAACTGAAATAAATTTTAGACATTGTACTTTATCATTCCTAACTTGGAAGGGAGGAATAATTCTCTTTTCATTTCATCACCAATAACAACAACAATGATAAAAATCTTTAATCCTAAAATTTATTATACCATTTACATTTCTGTTCAATTAAATTTCATTTATTTTAGGTACCTTAACATAAAACATTATTATAAACAGACATTCTGAGATTTAATGCATGGATAGGTTAATTTTTGGAACACTTAATGACATGTGTTATGATTTCGGTGTTATTTCTAAGACTTTCAGAAAGCATGAATTATAATTAATGATTGATTGTTCAAATGTTAAATATTTTTCTAGCTTTCTTGCATTGTTTCTAAAACGAAAATACTAATACTATAAAAGAAAATACGTAAATAAAAAGAAAATACTTTTTCTTATGGAATTCAGAAGATGCCTACAAAAATCAAAATGATGAAGTCATAAAATTAATACAAAGTATTTTAATTATCTTGCTTTACATTAAATTTCAAAGTTTTAGAAGTCTTCATAAACATATAAAGCAGCATGAAAGTGAACCTACTTTTCCAAATTCAGCATCTGAAAAATAAGTGAAGACAAAAGTTAATAAAATGAACGTTATCAAAATATTAATGATTTTAAAAATGCTATATATTTTTTTTGCCTGTTTAATTTTCATGATTCAATTTAATTAATCCTATTTATTAATTTAATTATTGAAAACCTATTTTTATTTAATTAATTTAATTAAACCTATTTAATAATTTAATTAATTTAATTATTCCTATTTATTTTTCATGATTTCAAATTAAATGTTAAATATTAAATTCAAATGCTGAAAGCAAAACTAACATAATTACCACTCTGGTATAATTTGGTCCTTTCGATAAAAATGCAAACAATTACTTAATAACAAAATGTTCCTATCTCAGTGTCAAATACAATCAAGATGAAACATTCATCTCTATTTAATGTTACTAATTATATTATAAATGAAAATAATTAATAATATGGCCTAAAATATCTTACACATTATGCCTCTTTTAACATTAATTCCTCTATTCCTTCATTCTGAGCATATTTTAGAGGCTTGTTTAAAGATTACTTAACACTAGGACAGACACTGCATCCTTAATAGCTGAGAAGAAACAGCTTCATAATGGTGCCAACACCTTTACAGAAAGGTTGTCCTACCTTTATGAAGACCAAATAGAGAGTTGTAAAAAAAAACCTTATAAATTTGCTACCTAGGTAGCTGCTGTTTGAATTAGTTTACTTTACTATATACACTGCTGGCCACCCAAAATGCAACATCAAGAAAGACAAGAGATATAACTACAAAATTTATTTAGTGGATAACAAGTTGATCAAGTATCAAACGATTAAATTTATAGACTTCTGTGAAGTTTGGTTCCTTCCAGAATCAGAACCAAAGTAGCCGCCATTGTTGGAGATCACCGCTGCCAGACGCCTCGGCACTGATTCAAAGAGACTTTGGATGTGTTCTTGGGGTACAGCAGACCAAGCAGCTTCCACACGTTGCCGAAGTTGATCTGGTGTGGCAGTTTGGGATGTAATCTGGGTCAATCGTTTAGCAACCATGGACCACATGTTTTCTATCGGCAAAAGGTCCGGAGAGCGAGCCGGCCAGAAAAGCAATTCAACCTGGCGATTGACGAAGAACCCTTGGACAATGCGCGCCACATGTGGTCGTACATTATCCTGTTGAAATATGGCTGTGGGCAAGCCCTGAAGGTAAGGAAGTACAACTGGCTCCAACACCTCGGAGATGTAGCGCTGGCTGTTTAAAGTACCGGCAATGCGTACTAGATGAGTGAGAGAGTGATATCCAATATCGCCCCATACAATGATACCCGGTGCAGGACCAGTGTGGCGCTGCATAACGCAGCTGTTCAGCATCCTCTCTCCACAGTGTCTCCAGACTCGAATCCGACCATGGTGGTGTTGCAGATAGAAGCGTGACTCGTCAGTAAAGATAATTTCATTCCATTCTGCCGTCCACATCCTTCTTTCATCGCACTATTGGCGGCGGAGACGTCTGTGGTTCTGCGTCAAGGATAGATGAAGCAATGGACGTCTTGCGGACAGACCACTCTGCTGTAAACGGCGTCGAATGGCACGCGCAGACACTGGATGATGAGTTACAGACTGAATGTGCTGTGCTATGGTTAACAGATAAACCTGAAGTTTCAGTAAATAGTAATAAATCTATTAATTGATTTAAAACTTAAAGGAAAGCAAGCATTCTTACTTTAATTTATTTTCTTTCTTTAATTATGACAGATCATTTGAAATATCAAAAACCAAACAAACTAAACTAACAAAAAAGGAATGCATTCATGAAGGCCTTAAAGAAAACTTTATAAGTAAATTTCGGTAATTACAAGTGCATGAAAATTCAGTATACAAAAATTAACATAGATATGGAGCAAAAGTACACTCGGAGAAAAAAAATGGGACAGTTCTTTATCTGCCGTTCTACTGGGCCGATTGACGAAATTCAAATTGCGTTTTCCATGTCTCGAAAGCGCGACTTAGTCCATATATTAGATTTATATATAGCATTGCTCTAACATAGGTATTTTGACACAAAATGGGTATTTTTCTAAAGTAGCATACCAGTTTTTTTCCATTTTTCGATTGTACGGCTCAAATTATGCCTAAATATTAAGTTTTATAAAATGTTGTGAGAAATTTACCCAGAAATTCAAAAATTTAACTTGGCGAATTTTTTTTCAGTTTGAGCCAAGAATAATTCACTTTCCGAACTTCTTAATACGTGGCAAACCTATTTTCCTATCCCTTCCATTGTGCAGGAGAGGGAAAAAAGTCACAGCGTTCCTACCTTTTTACATTGTGCATGAGCGGAAAAAAAAAGTCACATCGTTTCTTCTTTCAAATAAATTTAACGAAGTGCGTAAACCCCATTTTCGTTATTATCGCTTTCAACAAATATGCCAAATTTTAAAATACGCCAATATATAAATTCACGTATATCTTCGGAAATTTTGAATAAAAGCTCTAATTTTTTCAGGTATGCTTAGAAATAGTACATCTACTTTAAGGTGATCGTAAAAAATTTATAGGTTCTAATTCAAATTTTTTTTGAAATATATATAAAAATTATTTAAAAATACAAAATTCAAAAATAAATCATAAAAAATGGGTGAATTTTATTTTGAATGAACCTAAATGTTGAACTGTGTAAGAAGGAATCAAATAAGTTTCATAAAAGAAGTGATATTAATAAATACATATCAAATTGAATTAACATTGAGGAGCGTAAAATTCTGAGAGCTAATTTTTTAAAACTACTCGTACGATTTTTACAAAACTTCGCATTTTGGCATAATTTGATTCCTAAAGTCGAAATATGGAAAAAAATTGGCATATCATTTGAAAAAAGTCCGTTTTTGAGTCACAATCACTCTATTTGAACAATGCTATATATAAATCTAATACATATCCTAAGTCGCGCTTTCGGAACATGAGAAACGCAATTTAAATTTCGTCAATCGCCCCAGTAGGACGAGAGTTGTAGGACTGTCCTCCCCCCCGCAGTGTACCTGTGTTTTATCACATAAAATTTCATTTTTAATAGCACAATATCTCCGAGTTAAATATTATATATTGAATCAAATTTATAAAACTAAATTGAATTAAATTAAAAATTAAATTATTTTTAAGAAAAATACTGAACAAATAAAAAATGTAAAATTCATAAATAAATGAAAGTTACATGCTTTATTTTTTGGCATAAGGTGGACATTTTAATGGCAACTAGTGTATGCATTTTTCAGAATACATTTCTGGAAAATCAACCATGCTAAAATTGCCTTTCTTTAGCCATTAGGCTATTTCCTGCTCAATTACAGTATGTTTTAAGCTAAATATTAAAATGCTTGAGTAAAAACAATATAACTATAAGAAACACACAAACAGGAGTGACACAAACAGTGAGAAACACACAAGTGCAAAACAGGAAGTTTTTAATTAGTCCAAAGGACTTTAACTTTGAAGGACTATTGTTTTCGTTTTGCGATTTTGCGTCGGAAACATTAAGAGTCTGTATCAGTTTTCAAACTGTTGCCACAATATATTGCAGCCCTGTATTATATTTAAAGAAATTAACTAATGAAGAATATGTATAAATGTATGTATGTTTCTCGCATTGTGATAAAACGACGGTATCTAAAGCCATCGAATTTCGAATGCCGTAATCCTGCTGCGAATATAGTCATCTGGAAGACCAAATTTGAGATTTGGAATTTGTTTTATTAACGATTTCATATTTTGAAAACGTCTTTAACGAATTTTTGATTAACAAACTCGAGGATTTCAAAGCGGGCAATGGCAACGTTGTACAGAAAAAAACATTTTTATCTGCAGCGCGTGAGACTGTGTGTAGGAAATTCTAAAGATATGCTCAGTTTAAAATTGTTTTGCGATATTGTTCTTTAACTGAATTTTATGGTTTAAATGCGAAGAAAATGATATTCAATAAATAAAAGTAACATACAAAATGTTTAAAAAACGGTCCTTTGGACTTAATTTAAAATCTGAAACCTTTGAGATTTTTTATTTTTATTTTTTTTATTGATGATATCTTATGTCATTAAGAGTATACCAAATGCTGAAAATGAATGATTCGGCACGTTCACAAAAGAAAACACATGCTTTAGGAAAATCACATTTCCTAGAGTGAATCTATTCGTAAACTTTTACATAGGTGAAGAAAGCATGAATATTAAACACTGAAAATATAAAATTTTCACTTACTTTATTCAAATTATACTGTAATATCAGATCTTATATAGCAACCAATACATATTCTCTGCACCAACGTCGATGTACAATATCCTATTTGTTATTAATAGAAATATGTATTGTAAAATATTATTGCCTGTGTTAACAATAAAAATTATTTAATTCATCATCAATGCATAAAATTCGATGCAGTTCTTTGAAGATATTACTCTTCATTCAATCTTTTCATTCTGCTTAATTATAGAGTTAATTCATTAAAGAGAAATAGCACTTAATAAATATCAAGCATGAGAGCACGTATTTTGTTATAACACCGATAAACGTAAATTGTTATTGAAAGTCATATTCAATTTTTCTGCGTATTTGCAATATTTACAAATGAAATTTTTTAAGAATATTTAGTCATTGTTTCGATAAAATCTACTAATGAACAAATTCCATGCATCGTCATCTCTCCTTCTTTTTGAAATGTTGCACATGGAAAACGTAAGATGTAAAAAAGAAAAAATGTGTGCTTGGTTTCATATGAATCATTTTCTCCTCAGGGTTTATAAGTTTAATGTTACGTCTAAAAGAAGACATAATCTTTTATTTGAACTTTATTAGTGACATTTTTCTCTAAAAGTCATTACAATGGAAATAAAATGGAAACTAAAGCAAACCGATAATTATATGCAACATTTGTATAACTACATTCAAGACAATATCTTGACCAACTACAATGATTTATTACCATTTTAATTCATTATTTTATAGGTATTTAATTAGAAATCTGAAACTTTAGACTAAAGGACCTGCAAATTATTTGAACACTATCTTTACATTTCGCAAAATCATAAAAGAACCATTTTCACAATAGTTGGAGGAGAAAATTTCATTCATGAAAAGATATAAATCATGTGTAAGATACACTGGTGTGCAAAAATTAAGGACGAGACGGTTTTTTCAATATTACTTTGTATAAAAGCTTTCCAAATCAACACATTTAATACGGTAAGATTCCCAATACGTAAGGACATGAGTAATGTAAGCAACACTTACTAAAAGAGAAATCAGAGGGATAAAAAGAAGCATTATTGAAAAAGTAGCATGGAGCGCAATGCGACTGAAGGCCGAAACATCCCTGCGATGGGTGTCCAGCAAGAAACATCCGGTCTTTAATAGGGGATATGATCTCCCCTGACTACTAGGAGGTTTCACATCATTTTTGCATGTGGGATATGTGGTTGTTAATGAGCTGTTGAGACACTGCTGCTCGTTCCTCTTGTAGCACGAATCGCAGTTTCGGAATCGTTACTGGCGATAAGTTACGTGCTGCCACGGGTCTCCCTAGTAAGTTCCGTACATGCTTGACGGGATTTAGATCCAGAGACCTTGCCGACCAATCCATGTGTTCAATATCTTCACTCTCCAACAGCTCTTCGACAGTAACTGTGCGATGAGGTGGAGCGTTGTCGTCCATGAAGAGGAACTGAGGACCCATAGCCCTTGTGAAACGACGCATGTAAGGAAGAAGAACCTCGTTACAATAGCAGTTCCAGGTGACGAACCTCCTTGGAAGATATCAAGGTCGGTCCGGCTACCAAGCATTATATGTCTGCTCGAACGAGAAATCCGCGACCTCCAAAACAGTCCCTTTTGATGATGTTAAAGGAGTTATTGCGTGTTCCCCGCTCTGTCCAGATGTGTATGTGTCTAGAATCGCAACTCAGACAGTACTCGTCCCCATTCATTGTCTCTCCAATTCCGGTGTTCCCGGCACCACAGAGAACGCCTTCTCCGATGGGCAGGCGTTAGAGGTACACACCGTACAGGGCGTCGTGCAAACAGACCACCACCGTGCAGTCTTCTGGCCACGGTAAAACGCGATATCGGTCGTCCAGTCGCCTGTGTCTAGCGATTTCTCCCGCTGTCTGCCGCCTGTTTCTTCTGGCCTGTAAGGCAATATACCGGTCATCTGCGGGTGTGGTTCCTCGTGTACGACCACTACTAAACCCGCGGATAGCTGTTCCTGTAGTTTGAAATAGTCTCCAAAGTCGTGAACCGATGCTGTGAGCAATTCCGAACTCTGCAGCCACACTTGTCACACTGCGGCCCTCCTCTAACTTCCCAATGATTCGACCTCGGGTAAAAGCATCCAGATGTCGTCTAACGGATTGATTATTCGCCATTTCTCGTTGAGGCAGCAACTCGGTGTGATTTTAACTGCTATACGGCGTGCAATCTCTTTGCCAGAAATACTAATCTTACACCGACAACATGCTTTATACTACTCAGACACTCCCCTATTACGTCTACCTGCATATCTGCGCATGTACTACCGTACATTACCTTACTTAATCTCCTGATTGGTCTTTCTGTCCGCTCTGCCTCTTCGTTCAGCTGATATGCTAATTTTTCGACTTCGTCCTTAATTTTTGCACACCAGTGTATTTTCTTCCTCCTACTGGGAAGCCTTCGTATTGTAACTGGAAATATACCTCGACGCATATTCGAAAGATCAAGGATTTGAGCATCGCTGAGAATACTGCATATTTTTCACGTCTCCTGCTCCAGAAGAATCTGATGTATACACCATATGACTTCCTTATACAGACTATTAAATTATACGCATTTTTGTTGTGTTTCCTTTAAACTTATTTCCTCGGATTTCATTAGAAACATATTTCTCATTCAAATAATTCAGTTCTCACTCCGCGAATAGGCAAAAAATACATTAAACATCAAAATATCTTTATTGAAAATTAAAAATATAAAACATAAATACAGTTAAAACAATTTCAAGAACAATTTTTACAATTAAAATGTCAGTTTCTAAGCAAACAAACAAGCAATTCAGCCAGCGGATTTTTCGGTGCACAAAACTGAAAGTTTACTTTTGGTCTCACTCGGCAAAAAGACACTGAAGGCGGAGAAACTGACTTAATTTGTTATGGACGCTATGCTAAAGCAATGTATGGAATAATTTAATAACTTAAATGATAATCCCTGAATGGGTTACGCATGATTTAATTCGCAGTAATAAAAAAGAACTTTACTTTGTTGTAAGGAAATTTAGTTTCTCTAGATTGGCAACAAATCCACTATTCTGCTAAGTTTCAAATGTAAACAAATATAGGTGTTATGGTTAAAAAATAGGCTTAACCACATGAAAAGAACTTTTAAATTGTTGATAATTCTACAACTATTGCATACAGGTTAACTAAAGAGATAAAAACCTTACAGGAAGATAAAAATAGTATAACTCAATCTTTTTTAAAGCAAAAAATGCACAATTTACCGACCTATAAGAATAAAAAAAAATCTGATGTGTACACCGCATGAATTCCTTGTACGAAATATTAAATTATACGCATTTTGCATTTCACTTAAACTTATTGGATTGAATTAAATCTACTTCGTCGACAGCGCATAAGCCACACTAGAATAAATGCGCTCTGTAAAATTCACTATATTTGTTTACCATGGCGACACTCTGGCGCTACGTTCACTTAACAGCGTTACATCTCATTTATTTTATGATTCAGAATGCACATAAATTATGTATATCATCTGAAGATTGATATTCTGAAGATCTATATTGCCACATGTTCTATTCAAATAGTATGATAAATATAAAATGATGTATAAAAGAAAATAAACAAAAAAAACAGTTTTTCGCAGACGATTCAGTATTTCTTGCTCAATTAATTCAGTTCTCACTTTGCGACAAGGCAAAATTACGTAAAAACTCAAAATTTCCATATTAAAAATTACGAAGTAAATTTTAAACACTTATTTCCTCGAATAAATTCCAGAATACATTAATCATGATTTAATTCGCAATAATAAAAGAAGACTTTATCTTTGTCGTTACGAAACTGAGTTTCTCTAGATTGGCAACAAATCCACTATTTTCCTAAGTTTCAAATGTAAACAAATATGGTTGCCATATGAAAAATTATTAGGCTTAGAAGTACTTAAACAACTTTTAAATTGTTGATAATTCTACAAATCTTACAAATTGACTAAAGGATACAAATTTACTAAAGGCATAAAAACCCTAACCCGAAGATAAGGAAAACCTATTTCAATCATTTTTAAAGCAAAAAAATGCACAGTTTACCAACAAATATGAATAAAAAAACTGAGCTCACTTAGCAGAGTAACAGAGTGGATATATATATACATGTGTTTATATACTTTTGCTGCAGCCTATAGCAACCAAAATAGAAGGTGCACATCTACGTGTTACAGCAGTTCTATATACATAATTTCAACGTTCTGAGACTACTTGTTTCTGAGTTTTACGAGATGCATACATACGTACGTACATACAGACACCACGAAAAAGTCTTCAGAACCCATTTTAAACAAGTTTTATAATTTTTGGGGGGAAAACGAGTCCTTTTTTCTGCCCTTACATACGAATATCACTCATAAACATCGTTAAATTACATTCGATAGCGGTCAAAATAGATATTTTCATTGAAATATGATATCCGAAATTTTTCGCGATTACAATACTTCCTTTTTACTTCGTACAAAGAAGTAAAAATAAACGAACAAATACAGTTAAAACAGTAAAAACAAATTTTCCAACTAAAATTACAGTTTCAGAGCAAAAACAAGCAATTCGGCCAGCAGGCAAAAAGGCAGATTTTTCGGTGCACAAATCTACAAGTTTCCTTTTGGTCCCACTCGGCAAAAAGACATTGAAGGTGTAGAAAGACTAATTCACTATTCTGCTAAGTTTCAAATGTAAATGAATATGGTTACTATGGTAAAAAAAATTAGGCTTAGCCGCATTTAAACAGCCTTTAAATTGTTGATAATTCTACGGCTATCGCATGCAGACTAACTAAAGGCATAAAAACTTTAACCGGAAGATAAGAGCAACAACATTCAATCATTTTTAAAGCAAAAACTGCGCAATTTATCAATATATACGAATATAAAAACTGAGCTCACGAAGCCAAGTAACAGAGTGAGTATATATATATTTATATACTTTTGATGCTGCCGATTGCACCCAAAACGCGAGGTGTGCAATTACATGTTATAGCAGTCGTTTTTACAAAATTTCAACGTTCTGAGGCTACTCGTTTTTTAGTCATGCGAGATACATACGTGCATACATACGTAAGTACGTACGTAACATACGTAAGTACAGACGCCACGAAAAAATCTCTTCTGAATCCATTTTAAATAAGTTTTATAAATCTATTGGGGAAAATGACTTTTACTTCTTTTACTTCGCACAAGGATGTAAAAAGTACCCTTAAAGCTTTTATACAATATACATACATATTTAGCTTTATTTGTACTTTTAAAGCCAGTGAAGGTGTACTTCAAGCATATTAAAACATATTCCACCATTTTTCAAAATCGTCCTTTAAATAATCTATTGAATAAATTCCATCTTTCGGCAATTATCATTAGCAAGCTTTCTGGAAATAGTTAAAATTTGAGACAATTCGCAAAGCAACTCGAAATTGATTCGGAAGTCTCGTTAGCTTTAAAGATTTCTCTTTTTCAAACTGAAGTTTGGTACTAAAAAAAAAAAAAAAAAAAGAATTATCGTAAGAAGAAGTCCTTTAACTCTTCTAATTCAAATTAGTGTATTGTTTGTCACTTTGCATGCTCCTTTTTCCAGATATTACTCTACTTTATCTCCCTTAACTTATCTTTTGCCTATGATTGTATTTTATATGGTATGCTGTTCTAGTTTCTGTATTTTTCGATTTTAATACTTTACATTTATATTTTTTATTATTATTCTCACGTATGTTAGAATCTATAAACATCACTTTTAAATGGATAAAATTTTCATTCCGATCAGACAACTTCAAAATGTCCCCAGCTCATCAATTTTTTTAAACAAGACATATTTCAAAATTTCTCAAAGCCTCGAGTGATTTACAATTACCTCCACGTGGGAACACATGTCTAAAAACTTTGCTATAGGTTACACCTACTCTAGTTACATCCACAATCTACTCTACCCGAAGCGAGAAAGATCAGAACTATCGGCTCACTTATCATTACATAATGCTTGACAGAATAAAGTACTTTTCGTATTGCTCTGCCATGAACTACTTGTATTGCACTACTACTTACTAATCGTATTACAAGATTCGCACGTTTATCAAATTCAAATTTGTTATAAAACATTTTGCTCGTTTTACACAATACTCTGAGACACGTTATTCTCAATTTAAGATTATGCTGTAATCTTCTTGTTGTAGCTCAGAAGGATGGCCAACTAGATTGCCCAAGAAGATGGTGAAATGATGATCTTCTTGGTGATGGTAATGGTGATCTTCTTTTACAATCGTCAAGAAGGAATCTTCAGAAGTTGTCACTGCTGGACAGTTTAAGAACTGTCCAGTAATTACTAGACAGTTTTAGAACTGGTCATCTCAGCAATGTAAATTCGCTGAAAAACTCATTTCATAGGTTGTGACCAGCACTGTGATTGACATTGAACTATTGCTACTTCAGGCTGTGATAAACATGATTTATTCAGTATGAAAAATGATTTATACAGTATTTCATACTTATCACCAACAATTACTGCTGCAATCTAACGCATTTAGGGTAGACAAAGTATCTCATGTCTTCTATGAACAACTTACACTTCACGTCTATGAATCGTTTCAGATGAATGACATAAGTTGATGCTGGTGTGTCATACAACCGTAGAAGCTCAAGTAAATAAGAATGTTTATAACGGATAAAAGAGAAAAGGACCCTTGAAAGCCGTGTTTCTCAACTGTTGAAAATGGCATCCCTCATACGAAGTTGGTGAAGGTTGTCCTGAGATTATTCGTTTCACTTCCTGTGCATATTTCATGAACAGTCCAGGTATAGGAAAATTTACTCGTGAATATGCCGAAAGGTTCACACTCAGATGACCTAAATAACGTTTGTGTAGCAAGTTTCAACGATCAAGCCGCATATATAAAAATAGAAGTATTCACGAATGACTTGCAATTTTCAGAAACCAGTATCTTTCTTTATTAGCCATGTTATTCAAGGGAAATACCTCAGTTAGATAAATACAGTGGGCTATAGCTGATTATGCTGTTTAAAGGCGAAATGATTTATTCAGTATTTCATACTTTGATTGCGCTTTTCACCAACAATTATTGCTGCAATCTAACGCATATAGGGTAGCTAAAATGTCTCATGTCTGCTATGAACAACTTACATTTCACGTCTATGAATCTTTTCAGATGAATGACATAGGTTGATATTGGTGATGTCGTATCACCTTTGTCGAACATATTCAAAACAAACCCACAAATATTATAGTATCAAATATTATCCTGTCGTTTGGCATTACCTGTATGAGCCTTGAACATTGTACAGGTGACATCGTACAGTATTCTACTCAGTTCTGTCCAATTCTGACAGATAGAGTACCCCTTAGGATGGATCTTACGCCTCCCACTTTTCTTCCCTTCCACCGAACTTTCGAGAGGACTTTCGACTCGCCATGTATTTAGAGTGTTCCTATACCCCAAAGACACTATACATTTACAACATCCACCCCTTCTTCGGGATTCAGACACGGGCTCTTCGTTACGGCAGTCAGAATCATTAAGCACTACCCCGTTTGAGCGACGACCTAGTTTGCTAACTTATGTTTAAACCTTTAGATTGTCAGTGCATGCAAATGATTATATAATGATAATATACATATGTCGTGTAATAAAATGATTCAGAGTCGTATTCTGTGCGAAGTTTTTGGAATCAAAAGTGTTGTTATTCTTATGAGTGCCTCCGTAACAGCTTCATTCAAACTCTGGCTGTCTCTAATATAGGTTGCGATAAATGATATTTAGTAATGTCCAGAACTACTGACAAGCTACTCGATTAGTTCTGGCAGGTATGCCTCCTTATCTATCTACAAACATGTCATTTACGAAATCACTTCCATAGATGGCATAGTGGATGTAAGCTTCGCTCTATTAGAATCAACAATCGGCTAGAAGATTCAGTCATCGGAGCTCTGAAAACAAACCGTTCTCACGGCATCGTTAAATGGTGAAGAATTGCACCTCAAAAAATACAAACTAGTCAAATACACAAGCAAACTACTAACTAATGTCAAAACCTGAAAGGTAATTATAGACAAGAAATACACATCTGTAAAAAAACAAAAGAGCAGATAAAACTTGCATACTTTCTCACCAGTATTATATACAAATCTGAATAGTTTAAATTTCATCTGTAACAACACTTGCTTGTTTAAAACGAAATATGAAATAAAAATTTCAGTTCTCTGCTTGCTATTTTGTATGAAATAAGCTGAAAAATTCATAAAATTTCAAGCAGATTTATTCTTGGGCGCTACTTGTCAGCGGATAACCCGGCAAAAGCCTTAGAACTAACAGTGATGGATTTTTCTTCAGCCTTTTTAATGTTTAAGCTCATGAATCGAAATAAATACAGAACTTCCGAAACCACTTTTTAAACTGTTAAGCAATACTGACCGCATGAATTACCGTGCAACCGGAATCTGGTAACAAATTTCCACATTGCCAACTAGTTTCCACAGCCAACAAAGATGGCATACACAACACATGATAAGTTTTACCTTATAGAATTAAAATGAAAGCTAAACCATAAATATTACACCAGAAAGGAATGCCTTCTACCTCTTCTTAATTCATATAAAATATACATCATGAGTTCCACAAAGAAATATTTCTATCATACTTATAAATATTGAAATATATTCAAAATAAATTTTAATAGTTTATTGAAAATTCCAAATATATTGTTACGAATTTCGTATTTAGTTAGACATTTTTATTAGAATTATAATTAAAATTGTTCTATTTTCCTAGTACAATACAGCGCGTGACAAATTTTAAGAGAAAGCTAAGCCAGAAAAGTAAAAATACAACAGCACGTGCATTTAACATTGAATAAAAGTTTATCTCAGTAATTGACATTTTATACGAATAAATATCATTGACTGCTATGTTAGCTGTAGCCGTAAATCTACTCTCTTTGCTTTCCAGAAATTGCTGGAACTGTCTCGCACAGCCGATTTAAAAGATTATAAGAGCCGGAGAGAAACATCTCAGCTCAGTTGTTTTAGTGGGTTGTTGTTGTTTACTTAGCTTCTGTAATCTTGTTGATAGAATTAGCTTTCTCTGCCCTTTGGATTGTGTTCTATTTAACGTTCTAATAGTTTCAAATATAGCTACTGATTATATTGCGTGGTACTGGGATATTGTAGGAATATCTTTAAGGAAACAATCGAGCGTTTTGTTATTATATTTCTTGTGATAAGACTAAATTTTATTAACTTTTTATTGGACTTCTGTATTCAGTCTATTACGAACCCGCACTCACGTAACAGTATATTGATACGCATTTTTACTGTTTATTGATTAAGGCTGGGAAACCTATTCCTTATTTTAAATAAAATCCGTGGAACAAATAAAAAAGGAATACTACTTTTTAGGGTACTAGTTTTAACTATTTGTTAAATAAATTATTGAATTTTTTTGTTTCATATGAACTTTATTGCCATGAAATAATATAAAACCTCATATAAAATAAAAAAAACTAATCTGAAGTTTGATCATTATTTTCAAATATATAAAACCAAATGTATGTAAAACTTTCATGGCAAATATAAATATTGTCATGAAATAATGTGAAAACTTCATCTTGATAGGAAGTTTGACCATTATTTTGAAATATGAAAGAAAAAAACTCCGAGAGCTTCCTTTGGATTCGAAACCTTTTATTCATACAATAAAATATATCTAAAATGCTGTTAATGATGAGGAAAAAAAATCATCTGTTTTTTTTTTTTTTTTTTTTTTTTTTACAGTCGTTTGATGTTTCAAACGACTGTAAATAGAATTTCTTATCTGTAGAGAACGAGACATATAAAATTCTAGTTAAAAGTAAAAAATACTCTGCGGGCCATTAAAATTAATATACCAGAAAGAATACATCCAATTAGCATAGAATTTATATGAAGCATGAAAGGAAGGATAAATAAACAGCTAACAGACAGAGCACATACGCAAATCAAGCGACCTTCCAACTTCTCTGACAGCCGTCTGAAAGTGTAGTAATAGAAAACCGCTGTTATGTATTGGTATTTCGCTTATTTAGAACACTGAAGTTATATCTCGTCGTAGAATAACAGATTAAGAGATTTGCTACTTTAATTACAACACACATGTGGCGCACTTTTTTTAGTAAAAAAGATGAGAAATTCTTTTTTTAGCCCAAAGGGCCCAGAAGAGCTATTTATTTCGTTTGGGCATTTTGCATTGGTTCACTATAAATGTCGGCTCACTTTTCAAACTGTTGCCACCAAATATTACAGCTCTGTATTATATTTAAAGAAATTAAATAATGAAGAATCTGCATAAATGTAAGTATATTTCTGGCATTGCATAAAACTACGATACCTAGAGCCATCAAATTTTCAAAAACGTACGTCTCCACCCAAATATGTGCATCTGGAAGCCCAAATTTGAAATTTGTTTCATTACCTTTTTCATATTTTGTAAAGTATTTATGCGTTTATGATTAAGAATTTCAACGATTTCAAAGCGAGTAATAGCATCACTGTGCGGAGGGGGGGGAATCTCAATGGTTCCAGATTTAAAATTAAGTCCAAAGGAGCATTTTTTAACGTTTTGTGTGTTATCTTTATCTATTAAATATCATGTTCTTCGCACTTAAACTATAAAATTCAGTTCAACAGCAATATCGCAGAATAATTTTAAAATGAGTATATCTTTAGAATTTCTGATACACAATTTCGCGCGCTTTAGGTAAAAAAGTTTTTTCCCCGTAGAGTGTTGCCATTGCTCTCTTTTAAATCGTTTGAGCTTGCTCATCAAAAATTCGTTAAAGTTTCACAAAATATGAAATAGATAATAAAACAAATTCCAAATTCGGGCTTTCAGATGCGTATATTCGGGTGGAAACGTACGTTATTCAAATTTGGATGGCTCTAGGTACCGTTGTTTTATCACAATTAGAGAAATATACATGCATTCATGCAGATTCTTCATTATATAATTTCTTTAAATATAGTGCAGAGATGCAATATTTTGTGGCAACAGTTTGAAAAGCGATTCAGACTTTTAACATTTCCATCGCAAAACGAAAACAACAGTCCTTCAGAGACAAAGCCCCTTTGGACATAAAAACATTTTTATCTCCAGTATGTATCTGTGTATCGGAAATTCTACAAAACGTTAAAAAAAACCACCTTGGGCGTAATATAAAATCTGAAAACTTTCATGTTTTTTTTTAATATAACTGAAATTTTCTTCTGAGAAAGAAGTGTTTATGTTAGATAAAATGCTGCTGTAGCAGTGTGAATATGGAATCAGTGAGTCAAGGGCTTGACGCCAAGACGGACTCCATAACAACGCTGAACTAGCTAGCATCTTTGCGCATGGCAATTACGAATCATAAGCAACATGATAAACTTTTCTGTGGTATGTCTAGTCTCCGATATATGGCTCTACGCTATCTGTGGCATGGCACAAATTTTATAAGGCATGCTTTTTAGCCCAAACGGCGTTAGCCCAGAAGGGCTATTAATTTCATTTTGACATTTTGCGTTGGTTCACTATAAATGTCGGTTCACTTTTCAGATTGTTGCCACCAAATATTAGAGTCCTGTGTTATATTCAAAAGAATTAAATAACGAAGAATCTGCATAAATGTATGTATGTTTCTCGCGTTGTAATAAAACAACGGTACCATGAGGCGTCAAATTTTGAATTATGTAATCTTCCACTGAATATGGACATCTGGAAGACAGAATTTCGAATTTGAAATTTCTTTTATTTTCGATCTCATATTTTGTAATACTTTGACGAAATTTTGATTAACAAACTCAACGATTTCAAAGCGAACAATGGGAATACTGAACGAAAAAAAAAAAAGAAGAAAACATTTTTAATCTCCAGGGTTCGAGACTGTGTATGGGAAATTCTAAACATATGCTCATGCGATATTGCTGTTGAACTGAATTTTATGATTTAAGTGCGAAGAATGTGATATTTGATAAATAAAGGTACCTCACAAAATGTTAAAAAAAGGGCCTTTTGGGAGTAATGTAAAATCTGAAAGCTTTCAGATTTTTTGGGGGGGAGGGAGGGGCGAAGGAGGAAGCCCAAAAGGACAGTAGTTCCCAAATCGGTTTTTAGTCTCGAAACGGCATTTTGCGTTGAATCACAATAAACGGCGCATCACTCTTCAAACTGTTGCCACCAAATATTATCGCTCTGTATTATATTTAAATAAATTAAATAATGAAGAATCTGCATAAATGCATGCATGTTTCTCGCATTGTGAAAAAACGGCGGCATCTAGAGCCATCAAGTTTTGAAGAAAGCAGTCCTAAACCTAACTTGAGTATCTGGAAGCCCAAATTTCGAATTTGAAATTTGTTTTATTATCTATTTAATATTTTCGAACAATTTAATGAATTTTCGATTAACACACTCAACGATTTCAAAGTGAGCAATGGCAACATGCTAGGGAATGAAACATTTTTATCTCTAGCGCTGGAGACTGTGTATCGAAAATTCTAAAGATATGCTGTTTTAAAATCTGTTTAACCGAATGTGGAATTAGACGAAATGTGTATGTGCCTGTAAATGAAAAAAACGCCCGTTCGGACGTAATATAAAATCTGACAACTTTCAGATTTTATTTTAATTTTCATTTACATACTTTTTTATCTGTAAACTTTTATAGGGATTTAAATTAAGCCTTTCTTGTTGTAATGCCATTAAATATATGGTTTTTAGTTTAAATGCTCTTAATTACTTTTCTGTATTTGATTAGTTGAATAATTCAGTATTGTGATTTGGTATCTTATAATAAAATATCATTCACTTTCTGTTATTGTTCTTTTAAGCATCTAAAACTTCAGCTTTTAAATAAAAAAATGAAACAAAGAAAATTAGTATATCATCGACTCCAAGCAAAATCGCGAATTTGAAATTCTTCCTCTTTTAAATTTTAAGTTCATTTTCTGTGTTGTTTTCTAATAACGAACATTATGTTAAAAAAGTGGAGAGTGAGAGAGTTGATACATACTATGAGAAAAATGGATGAGACTTTTATTACCAAATATTAAACGCAATTCACTGGAAGCCCAGTTAGACCAAAATAAATCACCATATTTTTTTTCTTGTTTTAACGTTTGCGATCTTGTTTTGGTATCTTGGTTCTCATTTTCATTAATATTTCTACCAACAGATGGCGCTACCTTCTCGTTAGCTTTACTTCTTTTGGGTATAAGTACAACTGTAGCTTTCCTTTCATTGCAGATTTCTTTACTCCTGATGAAGAGGAACCTGTACTTGCTTACCATCGAAATCGATAGCCTCTTGACTAAAATACGCCAAACACAAGGTTGTTGATTTGTTTAATTTTAATTAGGAATTGATTCAATGGAAGTCATTTGTCTCTGCATCAGATTCCAGAGAATAACAATCTGAGGTAATTATGAATGTGACTGCAAAGCAGTACTCACTGAAATCAAAATAACCTGTTCTATTATTCTAACTTCGAAAACGAATTCAGTAGAAGGTGCCAGTACATTGTTAGTGATGTAAATGAGGGTACCGGCTGATACATGAGAACCTTATTAAAACCTACTTTTTATTCTTTTTAAAAATATACTGTGCAATTTGCATTGCAGAACTTCGTATAAAATAAATATTACAAGCGCTCTGATCTAATTGTACTGTTAATTAAACAGCTTTAAAGTTCCTGTTTGAAAACTTGGCGCCGTGATACATAGCATTTCCGGAATAACACTAGCAGGAAATTACGGAATGGTAAGGAAAGGCTCTATGTGGTGGAGACATCTATCGGACAATCGTGAAACCATTCTTCGGACCTAAAAATTAAACATGTAAAAAAGATTTTTAATTCCCGTAACATGTACCGCAAACAAATATACAATATAAATTCAAAGAATTTCTTAAAATTGCTTATGCTGCCAATAAAAGTGTATTCTTGTTTCAAAATAACTGAATTATTATATAATATTATAATATTTTAACTGACACTTTCAGTAAAGTAAAGTGATTAAAAATGTAATTTATAAGCAGAAAAAAAGTTCATGAAATGCACTAATTTTAAAACATTCTAAACTAGAAATTTTTCATATTTTGGAATATTTAATCATCTAGATAACAAAATTAAATGACTTTAAAGCAGCGCTCAACATTCAGTGTAAAATACCGTGTTTCCAATTTGCTTTTCTGCAAATTAAGTCCTTTATTTTAATGCCGTGTTATAATACTGTTGTTTCCATTATACATCCAAGTATGAAATTCCCTTGCGTTTATATCTGCATTCCTTATATCTAATTTGGGAAGAAAGCTTACTGCATATTTTTTTTTTCAAATGATCCTTGATTCAACAAAATGACACTTGATGTTCCATTATACCATAATGTCCATCATCATACCTCATTATTTAAAATTTAACCACCATTATCGATAAACTTGATTTTTAAGGCTAAGGTTAGAAATATTTGACATTACGTGACGCAGAGATACAATATGATTGGTTCTTCGCCGCCGAAAATTAGCATACAGTTCTTTCCCTCGAAAACTTTATAAATAATTTTGGGACTTGTAAATATTATTTTTAGTCCAAGTCGGCAATTTGCCCAGAAGGTCTATTAATTTCGTTTTGGCGTTTTGCGTTGATTCACTATAAATATCGGTTCACTTTCCATATTGTTGCCACCAAATATTAGAGCCCTGTATTATGTTTAAAGAAATTAAATAATGAAGAATCTACATAAATGTGTGTGTGTGTGTGCGTGCGTGCGTGTGCGTGCGTGTGCTTGTGTGTGTGTGTGTGTGTGTGTGTGTGTGTGTGTGTGTGTGTGTGTGTGTGTGTGTGTGTGTGTGTGTGTTTCTCGCATTGTGATAAAACAACGGTACCTAGAGCCATTGGAATTTGTTGTATTATCTATTTAAAAAAAACAGTTTTATCTCCAGCGCGCGAGTCTATGTATCGAAAATTCTAAAGATATGCTCATTTTAAAATTATTTTCGGATATTGCTGTTGAACTGAATTTTATGGTTTAAAAAAATAAAGAAATAAAATAAATAAAGGTAACGCACAAAACGTTAAAAAAACGCACTTTTAGGCGTAATGTAAAATCTGAAAGTTTTCAGGTTTTTTTTTTAATTCTTATTTTACTTAATCTTGTTACAAGAAGTATTATTAAGGGTGTGTTTTTCATCTTCAAGACCTTCATTGAAGATGAAAAGCAAAGAGCAATTATTAATCAGGAAGCAATTATTGGTATGTTAGGCATACCATTGCTTTCTACTATGCTGTTTTAAGTACAAATGTGTAAGTGCTGCACTATGTGGATTTATGAGATTCTCTAATGACAACCCTATGACTTATTATAATTTGTGGTGGTAAAGGCTTCAGGCCGTAGACCCTCTATATGCTTTATATTCACGGCGTTCACGACTGCGACTTGTACTTTTAGCAGTCTGTTCACTACAAAAATCACATCATACCTGCAAAATTAATTTCTGCCTCGGATTTTTCCTTGAGAAATTCCATGACTTGCTATGCTTCTCATTTAAGCCCATTGACCAAGGACCATATTAATCATTAATTGCTTTTCTATCCGCTTCAAAAAAAAGGAAGGAATATGATATTTCTTCTACGTAAGCTTTCTCCAACTATGTGGCGCCATCTAGGTTTTTCATTGATAATTATTATGCATTTTCCGTTTCATGTTCACTTTTTAATATTTGTCTGATGTGGAAATACCCGATTCCTAACAGTAGGTACTCCGTAAATTTTAATCCTTGGTCCTTGCGTCTACTGTGAATTACTAATATTGAATTATTAAGTATTGAACCAATTCTGAGTTTTCTGTTTGCTATGTTATTAGACTGGTATTTTAGTTATGTTAGTAAACTGTTATTTTATATTTTCTGATAAATTGAGACAACTTTCATAGGAATAAAAATAGTTTCTGCTAAGGATAAGTTTAACCACTAATATACGAACTTTTCTTCCAATTTGAATTATAAAATGCCAGCTGGCAATGGTGTGGCGTGGGGAGACATCTGCCCCCGAGTTCACCACCCAGGAGCACCAAACCAAGTTACAAAATTTTAGAATTAAATATTTTCGAGTCTGGGAAACGCTTAGAGGGGGAATGAAATTTTTACTTATCGCGGGACGCGGAAAACTCTAGCCCTACCAGCTGGGAGCAATGTTGATGCTGTTTCGAGAGAGGATAGTGTTACATCTTTTCTTGAAAGAGGAAAACTTTTCTGCCAAATGATACGTTAAATATATTCATAACAAATAAAAATCGTATTTTAGATATCTGCATATGATAAGCTTACATTAATATCACTCGAAATGTACACTGCGGGGAAAAAAAAAAGAAAAGAAAAGGAGACAGTTCTGCATCTCCCGTTCTATAGAGCCGATTGACGAAATTAAAATTGCGTTTCTCATGTCTCGAAAGTACGACATAAGATATATATATATGAGATTTATATATAGCATTGTTCTAATATAGGTATTTTGACATAAAATCAAACTGTTTCTGAAATGGCATGCCAATTTTTGTTCCATCTTTCGATTCTACGACTCAAATTAAGCCTAAATATTAAATTCTGTAAAATTTGGTGCTAAATTTACGGAGAAATTCACAAATTTATCTTAGCGCATTTTTTTCACTTTGCTCCAAGAATAATTCACTTGGAGAACTTCTTAATTTACAGCAACCTAATTTTCCTTTCCCTTTTTTACACTGTTTTTTGATAGAAAATTTTGGATAAAACACTCTAATTTTTTGCAGGTTTGCCTAGAAATAGATATACTTTAAGATGATGTTAAAAATTTAGAGGTTATAATGCAAAAATATTTTCGAAAATTTTTAAAAAACATTTAAAAATACAAATTTTTAAAATAAATAATTAAAAATGTGCGAAATATACTTGGATTAAGCCTAAATTTCGAATTTTGAAAGAAGGAGTAAAGTAAGTTTAATAAAAATAAAGAGAAATTAGTAAATATATATCAAATTCAATTAGCAATGAGGAGTTAAAATTTTTAGAGCTATGTTTTTAAGATTTATTCAAGCGATTTTTACAAAACTTGGCAGTTTGACATCATTTGAGTCGTGGAATCGAAATATGGAAAACAAAATTGGTATGTCATTTCAGAAAAAGTCCAATTTTGTGTCAAAGTACCCATATTAGAAGAATTCTATATATAAATCTAGTATATATCCTAAGTCCAGCTTTCGAGACATGAAAAATGCAAGTTGAATTCAGTCAATCTGTCCAGTATAACGGCAGATTTAGAACTGTACCATGTTTTTTTCTGAGTGTACATTTTTTTAAAAAAATGAATAATAAAATACTTCTAAATATTAAATTTTATTTTAAATATTAGTGAGTAAATAAAATTTATTGCATTTTTTTGTGCTCAATGATTGAAATTCGATTGATGTACTATCAGTTAAAGGAGACAAAGATACAACTAGCAAGTAACTTTTAGATCTAATAATCCGGTTTTATGTATTTTTTTTCGGGAAGAATCACAAACAAATCCTTATAAAGAATTAATAATTTCACAGACAATGCCAAACTGCATTACATACTGCGAAAAATGACATAAATTACTTTTTCTATTTTTCAATAAGTTCTAAAATGATGTTTGAATAGTAAACATAAAATTATCACTAATTCATCTGTAATAATTTATTTTCGAGAGAGAATAGTGTTACATCTTTTCTTGAAAGAGCAAAACTTATGTAGTAGTATTCTGCAATCAGCAATATTATGAGTAAACTAATAAACAATAAAAGATAATTTATTTATTAGCTGAAAGGGGCTATTAGTCTCGAATCGGGGTTTTGCGTAAAATCACTATAAAAGGTGTACCACTTTCCAGATTGTTGCTAACAAATATGATTTCACTGTATTATTTTTAAATAACAATCTACATGAATATGTGTATGTTTCTCGCATTGTGAGAAAACAACGGTACCTAGAGACATCCAGTTTTGAATAACGTAGTCCTCCACCCGAACATGGGCCCTGGAAGTCCGAATTCCGACTTTTGAATTTGTTTTATTATCTATTTCATATTTAATAAAACTTTAATTGATTTTTGATCAAAAACTAAACAATTTCAAAGCCAGCAGTAGCAAAACTGCACGTTACAATACATTTTATCTTCAGCGAGGGAGACTGTCTATCGGCAATTCTAAAAATACGATGTTTTTAAAAATTTGTGATTTTTGCTATTAAGGTATGCTACTGAATTTGATGCAAAGTGCGTGCGAAGAACGTAATATTTAATAAATAAAATGAACACACAAAATATTACTAAGAAAAAAAAAGGAAAGAAAAAAAAATTGAAAAATGTGTGCCAACATACAACAAATTGAAAAATGTGTGTATAACACTACGTTGAGAATTCTAAACATACACTGGTATGCTGCTTTCAAAATTTTTCTAATTTGTAGAACTTTATTTGGGGTAGGTGCGAAGAAAATTATTCTTAATAGTAAAGTTAAAAAGACAAAAAGAAATGGCTTAGCAGGTGTTCGCGCCTGCGCATCTGTAAGGTGATCTGCACATGCGCATCTGTAATGTCATGATCAGACGAGTTTGAGAACTGCCATCGACGGTGTGGGAGGGCTGATTACAGCCATGAGTTAATGAGGAGTAATTGTAAATTTAAATATGTGTATTAATAAAGTAACGAACCAGCGTAGTTATTTGTAACAGCAGACTGGTAGACTAGGAGTTCAGCGAGAGCGAAAAGAACATTGACAAATCGATTTCGGCGATCGTTAAAATCTGAAAACATTCAGATTTATTCATACATAAAGTTCATTGTGCAAACATTCAATTGTGCAAACTACATAACTTTCAACACCTTTCTTTACAGCAATATATCGCTAAGTCAATTAATGACGCTTTTCTCCTTAGAATGATATCAGTTCTTTATAAACGTACTATAAACATGATCAAGAGTTGCCTTTTCTCTGAGTATTAACTAAAGTAAACGGAACAGAACGCTGTTTTGAAAAAATAATTTCTAACAATGCGATCTAACTTTTTCCAATAGACGTTCGCCTTTCTGACTATATTTTTGACATGTCTCATAACAAAAGAAATATTTTTAAATTACTTTTTTACAGATTTGCGGCCGTATCTGTTTATTCTGTTTTATTTATTTTTTAAATTTATTAATTCAGTTATTTTTGAGTGAAAGTATAAAATTAGATTGAAAGAAGGGAAGAAAAAGAAACTGCTATGTAGGAACATATTCACTGTTTTCCAATTTGCCCAACAGATGGCAGCATAAGCACCGCGCAGACCGTATTTCAATATAAGGGGCTGTTTCTGTTTGGCCCTGATTCTGGAATTCATCCAAAAACGCTTTAATTCATGATCCAACAATGAGTAGAAACCTTGGCTAGTTACCACATTAGAGGCCATATGGCAAATTCTGGACACGTACACGTTTTATGTGCAAATTTCATGCACCTGTCTACCTTCTGTAAGAACAACTTTTGGGAAGTAAAAGAAATAAGTAAACACATAAAAGAGAACGATTTCCTGGCAACCACAGATAAAAAATAATACAGTAATGGATTGCCTTTCTATTTCCTTACTGTTGTCTAAAAATCTTTACATAATAACCTAGCGTGTTAGTCAGATAACGGAATAATGCAGAGAACTTTTTTTTTTTTTTTTGTTTTCCGTTCAGAATTTTAAAGCAATGGTTTATCACCCCAAGATTATTCATTTAATTTTATACTTAAACATTTTATTTGGTGAGATCTAGTTTTTTAAGAAAGATAATTAATTACTAATTATTACCATGATGCTATTTTCACCACTTTTTCGTGACGCAACAATAAATTTATTTCCAATGTCATACACCCTGTGAAAAATTAACGCTTTTCCTTCTTTTTCCGGTCCAAAAAGACAATTTCCCCATAAGGACTATTAATTTTGTTTTGGCATTTTGCGTTGAATCACTAAAAATTGCGTGTCATTTTTCAAATTGTTGCCACCAAATTTTATCGCCCGGTGTTATATTTAAAGAAATTAAATAATGAAGAATCTGCATAAATGTATATATGTTTCTCGCATTGTGATAAAACGACGGTACCTAGAGACATCCAATTTTGAATGATGTAATCCTACTGCCCATATGGGCATCTGGAAGCCCAAATTTGGAATTTGAAATTTGTTTTATTATCGATTTCATATTTTGTAACTCTTTAACGAATTTTTGATTAATAAACTAACGATTGCAAATCGAGCAATGGCAACACCATACGAGGGGGAGAAAGACATTTTTATCTCCAGTACACGAAACTGTGTAACGGAAATTCTAAAGATATGCTCATTTTAAAATTATTTTTCGATATTGCTGTTGAATTGAATTTTATGGTTTAAGTGCCAAGGGCATGACATTTAATAAATAAAGGTAAAACACAAAACCTTAAAATAACGCCCCTGTGGGAGTAATGTAAAATCTGAATGCTTTCAGATTTTTTTCTATTACTTCTCATTTAGTTGCTTTTTTTTTTAAGCCTAATGGGTGTTAGCACAGATGGGCTATTAATTTCGTTTTGGAATTTTGCGTCGGTTCACTTTTCAAATCGTTACCACCAAATATTAGAGCTCTATATTATATTTAAAGAAATTAGATAATGAAAAAGCTATATAAATGTATAAGTGTTTCTCGCATGGTGATAAAACAGCGTTACCTAGAGCCATCAAATTTTGAATAACATATGTTTCCATCCGAATATGGGCATCTTGAAGCCAATATTTGAAATTTGGAATTTGTTCTATTATCTATTTCATATTTTGCAAAACTAATGAATTTTTGATTAATAAAGTCAACGATTTCAAAGCGAGCAGTAGCAACACTGTACGGAGGATTAAAAAAATTATCTCCAGCGAGCGAGACTGCATATCGGAAATTCTAAGGATATGCCCATTTTAAAAATTATTTTGCGATATTGCTGTTGAACTGAATTTTATGGTTTAAGTGCGAAGAACATGATATTTAATAAATGAAGGTAACACACAAAACGTTAAAAAAACTCTCCTTTGGGCGTCCTGTAAACTCTGAAAGCTTTCAGATTTATATATAAATATATATCAATTAGTGATTTGAATCCAGCAAATAATTTGATGCTTACTTGGAAGTAAGATGAAACACTCTCTCTTATTTTAGTTACTGTTAATTGATGGCAGATTGGTTTATCCCCTTGATAAGTCGATTAATCTGCTGTCAATAACAATAACTGGTTTTTCAATGCTTAAAAAGTTTACTTTTGATTTTGGCATTTTTGCGATTTAGTTTTTCCTTAACTGTGTTTAAAGCAAGGAGGACTGAAAATTCTATATTTTTTTTTAAATTCTGAAAAATACCTTTTCAATAATGTTTTTAAATTGC